>JAJONZ010027969.1:0-25952 GCA_029582445.1 Solanum paucissectum
GGGAGGGGTTGCAGTGGTGAACCACGGACCACCAGCACGGGCCGTGGTCTGACCTACGGTCTGTGGATGGTGACCGTAAGTTGCACCTGCAACTTCTCAAAATCTGCATTTTTGGTCTGTTTCAGATACGGGGTGTTACACCGCAAATAATAGAATAGCATTTCAGAGGATAAGTATTAGCAAAATAGATATTCCACTAAGCTAAAATAGCAAGTATAGATCCATTAAAACAATTAGATTACTTAGACTTAAAAATATTCCAACAAAATCAGTTGAACTTACTTAACCCAAAAATCTTATATGATACTGGATATTTTGCTAGAAATAATCAATTATATAGACATTATAGAGAGGAACAAATATCAGCTATTAAAGAAATAGCTACTATGAATTTAGTAAACCCAGAATCACTACGAGAAATAATACACAACAGATTAACATTAATGCACATGGGTTTAATAGTAGTAGGGTTAAAAGGATTAACTAGAAAGAATCTAGGAACTAAAGTATTAATAGTAATATACGATGATAGATGGTCTGACTTAAAGAAATCCATTATAGGATTAACAGAAGTAGTCCACTGAATTATTGATTGATATTTATATGAGTATTGAGAAAATTTTAATAGTTCTCAGAAATATATATATATATATATATATATATATATATATATATAAATTGTATTAACATTAACTCTCTATCTAGGGTGCTATTACCCCCAGATAGATTTAATTCGTGAAGAGGTGTAATTATCTTTATAATAATGGGAAATGGATTAACAAGATTAACGTGTGCAAGGGTGTAATTAGGATTTTGAATTTTAGAAGAAAAAAAAGAAGAAGCTTCCTCCATTTCAAAATCAATGAATTATTGAGAAAAATTCATTGTTCAAATTAACTTAACTGTTCAAACAATACTTTTAGATTTTTCTTCCATTTTTACACTTTTTTGAATTTTCTATCTGATGAGTTCAATAAATATGAGATAACTATTTTTATTAAAATGATCAACTAATTTTGGATGGAAATAAATATTTTATCATTTTAAAGAGTAATGTAATGATAATTAAGGATAAATTTAAATGAAATAATTAATTTTATTTTAATTTTACAAATTAAGAAGTAATTTATAGTAATTATTTTTAATAATGTGAACGATTAACATGCCGGAAATAATTACTAAAGTCAACTTACCTGTGATCCTGGTAAGATTTTAATACTTTTTGGAATCCATTTTAATACTCCACCGTTCTAAATAATTTATTATTTTTTTACATCTTCTAAAAAAGATTCTATTCATTCATATTAATTAGGAATTCTTTTGACTACTTTAACCATATTTATATTAAAGCCATTAATAGGAAGTCTCCTTGCTTGCTAACATATCACATGGTAAGAATTTAATTTGTCCTGGCTAACTACTATTCGAAAGACTAACTTAAGCATATATAAGCATCAAAATTGAAGGATCGTTTAGAAACAATTTATTAAATCTCAAATCTGAAAATATTGAGTATTAAATATAAAGTCTTAAATAAAACATTTGAAACCGAGTACTGCAAGATTGACCAAGAGTCCAAGACTCTCTATCTATGAAGTCTCTACTATATAAAGATAGGCATCGATACAAGATCCATGACACCTCAAAATGTTACTACTAACAAATCATAAAAACTAGAGTCGTAAATTCCGCCGCCATAAAAATAAAAGAAAAGGACCTTTTAATGAATTTTGTCGCCAAATCAGTGATCTAGAGGTCTCCTCACCAAAAAGCTTAAAAACTCACTCAAACCTCATCTAGAACCTCCCGTACACAAATAAAGTATGCTACTAGCTTTGAAATGATATTTCTGACTCATTGGAATTATTAAAATACCCAAACAATCTTACCTTAACCCGATATTGACCAAAGTCAACTTTAATTTAAGAATCTCCAAATTTCCAAACAAGGACATGGAACTCATCCAAAAGCTTTGAAAATTGAACCAAGCCTTCAAACTAGACCAAATATCACCATTTGGACCTAGTTGAATCATCAAAACTCAAAAATGACCTTTCTATCCTCAAACATTGACTAAAGTCAAACTTTAATCTTAACTTTTCCCGCATCTCGTCTAATGGCTCAAACTAAAACCAAAAGTCTTGGGATCCAAACCAACAATCCATACAAACCAAAAAAAAGAAAATTCAAAGCAAACAGAAATGTCGAAATTTCATTCTGAGTTTGCTATCACCAAATGCTAACTTTGATCAACTATCTTATGCTTTCAACTTTCAAAACACAACCTCTTCCAAAACTCATTTAAATTCCTCAAGACCTGAGCCAATAGTCCTACTAACTCAAAAGTCATGTTCCCGAGCTGATGGAACTGGCGGAATTCCATCATATGGAAAAAACATAGATTCCCCCTTGAACTTGTCTCGAAAAGTCAGTTACACACTTAAATTATCATTACAACCTATTACACACATTTACTACTTAAAAATAAATTTAACACCACCCTAAAACATGTAACACCACTATCATAGTATATGGTGTATTACACTCGCTGCCATGTCAGCGTCATATCAGAAATTATAATTTTTATATTATTTTCTATTTATTTTTCTTTATTAATTAACTTTACTTTTGTTAACTATATTTTACACTAATTAATCTTTAATTAATTACTAAAAATTTCTAATAATTATATCTTCTTCATCACTATATATATCAAAAAATTGTATTAACATTAATTATCAAGACTAAAGAGTATATAACTTAAACAAGCAAATGATTACAAATACATTGTAATGACCTGATTCTGTCGTTAGAGAAAAGCCAATGAAGAAAGAATTGGGGCCAGAAAACTTTTTCGTAGTAAGTTGAAATTTCTCAACCTAGTCCAGATTTGGACGAAATCGGAGTCATTAAGGTGTAGGGAAATATGGTAATTAATGAGAGATCTAATTATGATTTGGACCACATGAGTAGATAGTTAAGACATTAAGGAACCCGTATGACTTTACAGAATTGAATTTGGGCGAGTAGAACTCCCGAAAATGATCTTAGCGTGAACATGTATCATTTTGTCTCCGTGTAGGCTGCCAGAGCGGGGCCGCTGTAGCAGGATGGGTCCGCCGTGGCGGGCCAGACGCGACTTAAAGTCGTTAATAAACCCCTAAACGACCTTATTTGTCACTTTTTGATTTTTAGAGCTAATGAGACGACCCCAGGCGACTTCTTGACCCTTTTTCACCATTCGTGAGGCTAAGGGTAAGGTTTTAACTCCCTGAATCCATTTTTCGATCGGTAGAACGTAATCTAGTGGGTCATTATCGATGGGGGGGGTTGATCTAGAATTTATGGTGGAAAAAGTTCTAAATTGGGTAGGATCTTGGGTTTGGTCTAGGGTTATTGGGTTTGTTATAATCTGGATAATTAGACCTTTGATTGTCGATCCTTGCATATAAATTGTTGTTTGTAGACCTAGAACAAGCGGAAAGAATCCGGAAAGGGAAGATTCAAGTGCCTTAGGGGATTCAAACTTGGATTCGAGGTAGGTGATGGTTGTGATTCTATGATTGTGTGATGTATATTTGTTCTTGCTTCATTATGATACATGTATGTCAATGAATGTTGCAATGTTGATCACACTTGTTGTAAATGAGATATATAATTGATGAATGCCATGAAATCATGACTTAGATGTATGATTTTGATGATATACTTGCGATTGTGATTGTGGTGTGAGAATGGGATCGGTTGCCACGTTTCGGCATAACTATGTGATCGATTACCACGTTTTGGCATAAATATGGGATCGATTGTCACGTTCCGGCATGCTAACTGTTTGGGTTTGGGTTCTGTGAGAGGATCAATGACTTGTTATATATTGACTTATTGTTGTGAACATGATTATGAACTATGACTTATGGCTTCTCAAAGAGTTCTACTTGGTGTGAGTGGGGGTAAATGACTTCATTCATGCATTGCACATGTGGACTTTAAGAGTGGTTGTGGTGTGGTTCTCTTATTGAAGCATGTGAAATTGTACGTTGCTCATAAATGATAATTGATATTGTATATGTTCTGTGTATGCATATTTATGATGTTGTAATGACTTACATATGTTTCACTTAGTGGGATAGCCGTGTAATCCTACCAGTACACGGTGGTTGTGTACTGATACTGCACTTGCTTTTATTTTTGTTGAGTACAGGGCATCTTCCGGTGACTATTGATGTACCTCAGCTATGTGACTATTGAGCGTGACCGATGTTGACACCCAATTTTGACCATCCACGATAGAATTAATTTTCGAGCTTCTTAATTTCAAACGATTTGAAATAATTAATTTTATAAAAGTTAAAAATATTATTCAAGTTATTTTTTAAGTAGTTTTAGTTATTTTATAAATTTTGAAATCTATATATATTTTATATAATTACATATATAATTAGTACATCTTATGAATATTCGAAAATCGTTAAAAAAAGATTTTCGTTTTATCTTAAACATTTGGTTATTTAGTTTACTTTAAATTATAGTTATATTTTTGAGATAATTAGTTTATAATTAAGTTGTTTGTTTTATTTCGTTAAGATTAAGAAGCTCGTTAATTAATTAATATTAATTCGTCTTATTTAGGTTTTAGCCGAATTTATTAATTTAACTCAATTTGGCTATTTCTTAAACTCCAAGATCTAACCCCTCTTTTACTCCTTATTAGACCAAATTTTGGAGCATTTTCCCGTTCAATCTACGTAGCCCACTATATTCCTCAAGCCCAAAACCTCAATTCCTTCAACCCAACCCCACTCTTAATTCTTAGGCCCATTCCCATTCACATCCAAAATAAACCCTGCGCACATTAAAATAGTAATACGTACAACATATGCGACCCCACGGCTATACTCTTCTTTCTTCTTCCCAGCGAGAACAACGACCCAAATGCTGAAAACCCAGAAAACTTGCAAACCTAGAATCTAATTCGAGCCCAGCAAATCGACCAGCAACGCGACCCAAGTCCAGCATCGACGTGTCTATCTCCGTATGAAGACTGTTTCAGAAATCGTCCTTCATAAGCCAGGTGGCTCCATCTCCTTCCACGTTCGTCCTTTCCCTTAATCAGACGCCTCTCCATTCCAATTCGTACAAGAATCTGTTGCCAACCTTATTCTCTAAAAGAGATTTCAATTTCAAATTTTGAATTTGAAATTCACCCAATTCCACCCGAATTTCCCCCCATTTTCAGCCCTATTTCTCCTCTATATAAGCTCTTTTCTCTTTCAGTATTAGGGGTTAGAAAAAAAAATGGAGTCGATATTCAGAAATTAGATACATCATAGAAAGAAAAATGCAACGGTTTTGAGATAAAAAAATAGACGAGTAAGATAGGAGAATACTCAAGTTTCAGTTTCGTTTTAAAACTCAACGTTCTCTCTATTGTCTTTTAGTCTCGTTTTGATGGAGGAATAGTCTTCGTGGTTAGCTAATTTCTCCCAGTTCGCTGCCTGGAAGAAGGTAAAAATCTCTCATCTTAGCTCTGTCTCATTAACCTCTAATCATTCTCTATTTTCTGGTTATGCCTTCAAATCAATAGAAATCATTGTTCATTGCTTGTTCGCTGAAATTTGAATGGGTAGTTCAGTATTCTGTTCCTTTTCTTTGATACTGCTAATTTCCATGTGATTCTTTAAATGTCAAAATCTTCTCGCCAAGTTAGCTTATATATTGTGTTTATCTGATTATGTTTGTTGATTGCTCCCTTTCCTATGTTTTGGGGTTTCAACTGTTGTTAGTTTGCCTCGGTCCAAAATTGTTCATGATTAGTATTGCTCTTGAGTTTAGTCATTTAAATGTTCTTAATCATGCATTAGTTATCAAGTTTGAGATCAGTTTAATGGCGTAAATTTTCGTATCTTGCTTAAACTGTAGTTGTTGCTTGGGTTAAGAAGTGAAGGTGCTTAGTTTAGCTCAAATGTAAAGCCATACATGTTGTGTTGCATAATACTAATGCACATCTCTTGGATTGTCACTGTTTTAGCTTAGAGTCTCGATTGTTGTTGCTTCCGGTCTTGCCAAATAGATGTATCTTTCTTCATTTTCTGTTGATCGAGAATTAATGGAACTAATGTTTGTCTTGAAATGTCATTTGAAAGTTTTGTTTGAGTTGTTCATGTCTTTTAACTTCTGTAATTAGTCCTTATTTGCCTTTTAATCTATTTCATTCTAAATATACCAAAAGGGGTAGCTTTTACAGTAGATTTGAGTGAGATGGTAGAGTTGAATATTTTATTGCATAGCTTCATCAGGTGGTTTGGTCTTTTTTCTTGTATTTGCCTTTATTAGTAATAGCATTGTTACATCTTATTTTTCTTTTCTTTACTTCAATTCTGAATGTGGTATTCATTTGCTAATTTTCTTATTTGTCTTCATAGCATGCCCTTTCATATGAGTCCACCGAACTCTTTTCCAATCTCTTTTGCATTTCGAAGTGGGCCACGGAAGCCCAATCTACTCTCCTCTCATCAGTGGATCAAGGGGTTGAAAGGGAAACTGAAACAAAACTGGAACACAGAAAATGCAAGTGTCTGCAGCGAAATTGAAGGCTGTATACACTCCGTATACAACAGTATACGCGAAATATGCAGAATATACAGTGATATACAGCAGCGGTATACACTATATACAGTCATGAAAATGGGTCAAAAGCCCTCTCGAAATTCTAGTTTTGTGTTGTATTATAATTGGGCCAAAGGACTGTTTATTTTTTTGTATCATATGCTAGTTTTAGGACATATGAAATTGGGCCTAAAACCCAAAAGAAAATTCAGTTTTTATGATAGTTTAGGACATGTGCAAATGGGCTAAAAGGCCTAAAATAAAAATTAGGCCCAAGTATTGGCCCAGGCAAACAGAAAACCAGACTTGGGCCCAAAACTCACTCTATTTATTTTATTTGTTTCGTATTTGTTTAATTGTTTATTTGCTAGTCAATTTTAAGGTTTTCCTAATTTGATTTCCCCAAAAGATAGTAATTTCGAGAATTTCTAAAGACAAAATAATTTTACTTATTTTATTACTTGAATTACTTTGAAATATTTTACTTAAGTAATTCCTTATATTATTTCCCTTTCACCTAAAAAATGATTTTTAGTCTTAAAGTTTGTCTATCTTCTAAACTCGTTTAAGAATGTATCTTTTAAACAATGAGCCAAATGATTTAATTACTGGATAACCGCGTGTTAACGGATGTTCTATGCGCTTTAAATTCCTTCCTAGAATATTAATATGAACCTCGAACTCCCTTTTAATATTTTCATCAGAATTACTGTTTTAATCTTTTGAAATAAGTTTTTTTGATTTTTCTTTAAAAATTAAGTGACGACTCTTAAAAAGCTGTTGTTTTTCTCTTCTTTTTTTTTTAAAAAATAATACAGAATGACGACTTTGCTGGGGATTTGAATGGGTTCTAACCTTAAGATTAACTTTATTTGGCTATTTGTTTAAATTGCTTACTTGTTTCAATTCTTGTAAATTATAAATTGTGGCATTCATGGCATTGATTCTGCCAAACGGAAAATAGTTTGCATTAGGAAAAAAGGTGGTTACATGGCTTTCCATGGCTGTCCTTCAGAAAAAACACATTTGAATTCTTTTGAAGTGATAAACGAATAGTTGATTTGTGGTCATCCAACGTCGTTTATTAGACTTCATCTCATAGTTTGTCCGACTCGGGTAACCAGGTCTTATCTAAACCAACTCTTAGTCAACTATCGTAGAGCGAAACCAAATCCCTTTTAGCGCATTGAACTAAGATGACCCAACACTCAAGGTGTGTTAGGCCCATTAGAAAGACCACCTTGAGTCCAAAACGGCCCACGACCTAAACGGACGATCATACTTATGTGTTTAAATTTGAAGGATGTATATGTCGTTGGACAAACCATTGTTCCTCGGGGTTGAGAGTTTATTCCAATTAGCTTACTTTAGTTTAGAATGAAAGTGTCATGAGTTATCATTTACCTCCAAAATTGTGGACATCCGGAGATGACAAGAAATCAAGATCGAATGACCTTCTTTGGAGGCATAGCCTAGAATGGTACCCCTTACGTTAGACTGATTATTTGTATCCTATTTTCCCATTATGTATCCCCATTTAGTTTATCAACAAAATTTGTATAAATTTGGATTTTTAGGGCAATGGAATGTTTCAAATGACGCTATACATCCTTCAAATCGTTAGGCCTACTCATGGCATAAAAGGGTCACATATCTGTTTAGAACGCGCAATAGCTGTTTATGTGTTATAACTGCTTGTGTGATTGTGTTGCTTTATTTGGAGATGTTCTAGCCTACTCTTTTTGGAAATTTTCTAGAACCCCTAAGCACAAACATCAAGTCACTATCAACAGTGCGTCCAAAAACTCTTCGAGTCTTTAGTTTCTCAACAAAATTAGAACTTCACTTTCCAATCCTTACTCTTTGATCTCGGAAAAGGTCGATTATTTCATTTCGAGTCAAAAAGAAAAGTCGAACTACGTAGGACCTAAATTTTCCCTCGTAAGATACGTAGACAACCTTTCAAGGCTCGGTCCCCATTTTGAGAAAGTTTTTCATTTCTAACTCTTGAAAGGAAATTTAAGCTACATCTCAATCAAAAATTAGAAGTACTACGATGAAAGATACAAAAGGATTTTGACTCAATGCAAGTCAACGTTCTTGATTCACTAGTTCCAAAATTAAATAGACAAATTTAAGTCTATTTAGTGATATCATATATTCGTGGGCTAATTTATCTTCAAATGAAGCAACTCTTGTGTGCTTATTAAGTTGTGTGTGATATCTTGTATTGCCTATTATCTACACAAACTAACACCTTTTCCTTTTGAGTTATTTTTCTTTGTCAGGTACTCAAAACTGATTTGTGTTGAGAAATTGGTTCAACATTCAAAGTTCTCAAAGATTCGTTCCCCAAACAAAATTTGTTAATGAAAAAAGAAAAATGACCCAGAATAGTGAGAATATTGGCCTGACTAAAGTTGTTATAGTTCAGCCTCCTGCTGTTGAACAAAATGAGTTAATTGCACAGTTGATGCAACAGATTGCCGAATTGAGGGTTGAGCTCTAGAAAAAGCAAGATTTGTCAATTCCAACTGTCGATGTCAACACACTAGGTGATGGAAGGCTTCCACTCCATATTCCTCCTCTAAATTCAAACTCAGAACATGTCCAGAATAACTCACGCTCCAACCCTGCTCAAAATCCCTCAACTATTAACTTAACTGCCCCAAATCTTCATCAGACCAACACCTCATACCAAACACCGCCTCCTCTTCAATGCCTGAATCCCAACCCTCAAGTTTTTCCTCCTCTTCAAAACCAAAATGAAAATAACTCTCAAATATTCCCTCCATTTCAAAGCTTAAATGTCAACAATCATCAAACATTCCCTTTCATGTACCAAACCTCTGCAAAAGGCACTCAAAATCCACCAAACGCTCAACCCCTACCTCTAAGAGTAACTTTTGATATTCCAGGCCACATCGAACCACACCTTCACTATAATGTCTATTCTGAACTTGACCACTACGAAGAGAAGGAGAAGGAGTGGAGGGCTAAAGAGGAAAGACTAAGCAGGTCATAAAGGAAAAGATTATGAAAGTGATAAAAAAACTTGATTCTCTTCGGAAGAGATGAGGCTGAACTGTGAAAATTTATACATTCATCCGAATTTGGACCTTCCGGAAGGGTTCAAAGTGCCAAAGTTCATTACTTTTAATGGAACTGGAAATCCTCTAGCATATCTGAAAGTTTATTGTGATCAACTCGTAGGGGTTGGCAAAAATGAAGCATTGTTGATGTGTCTCTTTAGTCGAAGTCTAAATGGATAAGCTCTGGAGTGGCTTACCTCACAAGAATTAATGGACGAGTTGGAATGCACTCGCAAAAGATTTCACCGAAAGATTTGGACATAATGTAGAAGTTTCCCCTGATCGCTACTATTTGGAGAAGATCATACAGAAGTGTATAAAAAACTATCGAGAGTACGCTCTTCGTTGGAGAAAAGAGGCTGCAATAGTTCAACATCCCGTGTCTGAACGTGAGATCACTGAAATGTTTATTCGAATTCAAAAGCCCGAGTACTATGAAATAATGTTGTATATGATGGGACAAAAATTAGTTGAGATCGTCAAGGTGGGAGAAGCTTTGGAAGATGGTTTCAAGACTGGAAAAGTCACAAACCTTACCACTTTGTGAGCTAATGGAAAAGCTACCAGAATTAGTGATATGAATATATCAAATGGAAAAGGAGAAGAGGTATCCGTTGTCATGGATACCCATATGCGGTAGGCTTCACAAAGAAAATATTGAAACCACAATGTCAATCAGAAATGATTCCCTCGTCAAATCTTTAGGAAGGCTCATAAAATATTTACAACACTAAGGGAATCTCAAACTCAACTTTATGAAAGATTGAAAGCAATAGGTATGCTCCATCCTATAGAAGAAAGACCAGCCAATCCTTTGGGAAATTTTTATAGGGATGACCACAGATGTGCTTATCATTCATGAGTAGTTGGACACGACACAGCGAATTGTTCAACCCTCAAACACAAAATTCAAAACATAATCAACAACAATTTGATCAATATTGAGGAAACCGCCTCAAGGAATAACATATTGAATGCTTAAGAGTAAGTGCAAGACATTTCTAAACAGAGTCATTTAAAGATATTCATCATCAACGGTTGAAAAGAAGTATGCCCAATATTGGCCAGAATTTTGCGTATGAAGTCATTGTTATCTTTCTTTTGAAAATGCACAATTAATTTTTTTCCTTCATTTTATCGCACATTCCTTGTAATGAACTACATATGACCTGAATTCTCAAGAATGAGATACATAAGTGGCCTGTGTTGGCCTCGGTCACCCCTTAATTCAACTTTCAATATTTTCTTTGAACTTCAACTACGTTCGACCTGAATTCTCAAGAATGAGGTACGGAGGCGGCCTGTGATGGCCTCGGTCATTTTCTTATCAAAACTTTCTATTTTTGTTAATCCTCGAGAAGGGGAACTACGTTTGACCTGATTCCTTCCTCAATGTGATACGTAGGCACCACAACGGCTCGGTCATAATTCCCGTAAGATTTCCATTTCTCTTTATAATGGAAACCTAGAAAAAAACTTTTGAGAGGATCTCAAAAATTCATTTGAAGATGGACTTCTTCAACAAGTCAAGACTGAAGATCAAAACGTAACTGGGTAGGTTTTTAAGTGGATCTCAAAATTCCACAAGATGACATTTTCTAGAGAATCAAGTCGGAAGTCATGTGCAACTGGGACAGAATTTTTGAGATCATCTCAAAAACTCCACAAAAATGTCATTTGCTAAAAGATTTATACTTAATATTATTAAGGCAAACTGGGACAGAATTTTGAGGAGGGACCTCAAAATTCCAGAATGAGCAACCTCAAAATTAATAAAGCAGGTTACAAATGTTTTTCCATATTTTAGACTGGGACAAATTTTTTGAGGAAGGTCCTCAAAAATTTCATCAAGACTACCTTACAAAGGACAGACGAGCGTGTACGCCAACTGTATGAAGGAGCATAAAGACAAGACCAACACAAATAAGTCTTTCAAACTAAGAATTTGGATGCAGGAATATCAAAGTCACAAAAATGGCAATGTAAAGCTGTCAAGTGTGGCGAAAGGCGTCATTTACACCCATCGTGGCCTCATCAACATAACTTTAGAAAATTTTCCATCTCATTTCATCTTCATTTCATTAGGTTGCCTCAAATGATTTATAAACAATGTCTTTTTTTATTTTGCGGGAATGTTGAAGACAAACGCTAATAGATTCTTTCAAAGTCTTAAGAAACAACGTGTTAGAGGATCACTAGTGACGAGTCACAATCAAAGTCACCATTAGGCTTATCATAACCTAATCTAGATAAGCCAAATGACTTAGTCTAATGCTTTATCATTATTTATATTCTTTACTTCATCATCGATATTGGTAAAGTCAGGATCATCTGTGAAATCGACATCAAATATGAAGATGATCAAAAGTGAGACTATCTTAGAAGTGTTGCAAAGGAAAATCACCAAGTTCATCACATCAGAAAAGATGTTGGAGATCACAATATCCTCATAACAGTCGAAGTTATCGAAACGTTACCAGTTTTCGACAACAATTGAAGAAGTCGGCAACAAACTCAAATTTTGTTGAGTTTAATTTATTAAGGAAGAAGGGAGTGACTTTACTCTTCATGTGAAAGAATTAAGTCATTCATCTCAATGATTCTGTCTTTTAAAGAGAGAGTCGTAGTCGCGACATGCATATATGTTGATATAGCTTTTTAATATGATTGTCGCATAGCAATTTAGGCATACGTATTTCTTGACAATGTCACGGTCAAGATTTCAAAATTTGTTGGGTTATTCACCCCATAAGTGGATTATGTATTTTGATTGGTTAATCAAAGACTCTAGTATATAGTTTTGTTAGGCGATCTACCCCAAAATTGGTTCGTATATTTATTTGTCCATTTTAGGTTCTTATTTTGAACTATGTTGGACAATTATTGAGTCATCCACCTCGTTACAGTTGGAATATTATCGAGCCTCCACTTCATTATAGTTGAAATATTATTGAGTCATCCACTTTGTTACAGTTGGAATATTATCAAGCCACCTACCTCGTTACAATTGGAATATTATCGAGCCATCCACCTCGTTTCAGTTCGAATATTATCGAGCCATCTACCTCGTTACAGTTGGAATATATCGAACCTCCACCTCGTTACAGTTGGAATATTATCGAGCATCCACCTCATTACAGCTGGAATATTATCAAGCCATCCACTTCGTTACAGTTGGAATATTATCGAGCCATCCACCTCGTTATAGTTGGAATATCATCGAGCCATCTACCTCGTTACAGTAGGAATATTATCGAGTCATCCACCTCGTTTCCGTTGGAATATTATAGAGCCATCCACTTCGTTACAGTTGGAATATTATCAAGCCATCCACCTCATTACAGTTGGAATATTAACGAGTCATCCACCTCGTTACAGTTAGAATATTATCGAGCCAACCACCTCATTACAGTAGGAATATTATCGAGTCATCCACCTCGTTACAGTTGGAATATTATCGAGCCATCCACCTCGTTACCGTTGGAATATTATCGAGCATCCACCTCGTTACAGTTGGATCATTATCAAGCCATCTGGCTCGTTACAGAGATCGTCGGAGTTTGCCATGCACAAAATAAGCAATGACATCTCCAAATCCTCAGCAAATCATGAGTTGTAATGGACATACGGTGTTCGAAAGCGGTATCCATTATATTTTACTCTCAATACTTCTTTATTTTCTCATCTAGTTGAAAAAGATATTAATGCATATCCATTAAGATATACTCATTTGTTATATGAATGATCTTTCTTTGTTTTTTGACTCAAGCCACTAGCTAAAGCGGCGCTATGTTTACTGATTATTTACTTATAGTGTGCAGACATGTACTAAACATACCTATATTACGTATTTCAAAACAAGAATTTTTTTTTTTTTTAAAAACAAGGAAATGGCGTACCCACAGAAACGTACAAGAAGATAGGTGAAAAGGATAGTAAGAGATGCTACCATTTCTTCCAATTACAGTTTCTACTAACAAGTTTATTTCAATCTTTGTTGAGAGCATCCAAGAGGATGAATTCTCAAATCAAACCACAGGTGCGGACGATATCAATAAGGATGCAGCACAACGTGGAACTTTTTCTTAGCAGCGAACTAAGACATAGTCCGAAGAGGAGTATCAAACTCTTAGGACGCGAGTTGAGGAGCGACTTCCACCACAATCAAACCACACCCCCATCAGAAGGGATGTGGGTTTTTCTTGGAGTTTGTTAGTTTCAGTTTCGCATCCGAAAAGTTCTTGGTGTTCACCGGAAGCGAATTTCTAATATGAGAGGCAATGCACCAAGAGCTTTGGAAATTATGTCTGTGTAAGTTCATACTTATGGATGTGAAGAGCTCTGCATTCATGGCTAAGAGGTTGCAAGCCTCTTTTTCATACTCGACTGATATGTCTCTCCTCCAAAACTAAAGGTTATCTTGCATAATATATTTCCTTTTCAACCAATCAAGTCGAACTACAAACAGCTTGATTCCTAATGTTTAAGTATATGTAGATAGGCTCAATGTTGAAAACTCTGTTGTACTCCAATATTCTCTTGTAAATTTTATTCTCGAGCATTCCGGTCCCTTCATAATTTGATGTCGAGATAGCTTTTGATTTGTTTCAGAGTCGTGCGTTAAATCAAGCGTATCGAACTAAAAGTGGCATGAATTCTCATATAGCCTGAGATATGTCGCAAACCCATTTCCAGGGTTCGACCATAATTCTTAAAGTCCGTACCAAAATCCCTTTTCAGAAAAGATGAAAATGTGATCGGTCAAAATCGAATTCATCAATTTCATTTACATCAAATTTCTTTCATCAATCCAAGTCAAACGAGGGACAACTATTGACACCCAATTTTGACCATCTACGATAGAATTAATTTTTCGAGCTTCTTAATTTCAAAAGATTTAAAATAATTAATTTTATAAAAATTGAAAATATTTTTCAAGTAATTTTAGTTATTTTATAAATTTTGAAATACTATATATGTTTTATATAATTACGTATATAATTAGTACATCTTATGAATATTCAAAAACTGTCTCAAAATTTTTTAGTTTTATCTTAAACATTTGGTTATTTAGTTTATTTAACTTGTAGTTATATTTTCGAGATAATTAGTTTATAATTAAGTTGTTTATTTTATTTCGTTAAGATTAAGATGCTCGTTAATTAATAAATATTAATTCGTCTTATTTATGTTTTAGCCG
The DNA here is from genome assembly GCA_029582445.1 of Solanum paucissectum. Taxonomy (NCBI): domain Eukaryota; kingdom Viridiplantae; phylum Streptophyta; class Magnoliopsida; order Solanales; family Solanaceae; genus Solanum; species Solanum paucissectum. The sequence goes on from JAJONZ010027969.1 coordinate 14,899, forward strand.
AATTTATTAATTTAACTCAATTTGACTATTTCTTAAACTCCAAGATCTAACCCCTCTTTTACTCCTTATTCGACCAAATTTTGGGCCATTTTCCCGTTCAATCTACGTAGCCCACTATATTCCTCAAGCCTAAAACCTCAATTCCTTCAACCCAACCCCATTCCCATTCACATCCAAAAGAATCCTAACACACATTACAACAATAATACGTACAACATATGCCACCCCACACCTATACTCTTTCTTCTTCTTCCCAGCGAGAACAACGACCCAAATGCTAAAAACCTAGAAAACGCGCAAACCCATAATCCAATTTGAGCCCAGCAAATCAACCAAGTCCAGCAGCGACGTGTCTATCTCCGTATGAAGACCATTTTGGAAATCGTCCTTCATAAGCCAAATGGCTCCATCTCCTTCCACGTTCGACCCTTCCCTCAATCAGACGCCTCTCCATTCCAATTCGTACAAGAATTTGTTGCCAACCTTATCCTCTAAAAGAGATTTTGAATTTTGAATTTGAAATTCACCCAATTCCACCCGGATCTCCCCCCATTTTCAGCCATATTTCTCCTCTACATAAGCTCTTTTCTCTTTCAGTATTAGGGGTTAGAAAAAACAATAGAGTCGATATTCATAAATTAGATACATCACAGAAAAAAAAAGCAAAGGTTTTGAGATAAAACATAGACGAGTGAGATAGGGAAATACTCAAGTTTCGGTTTCATTTTCAAACTCGACGTTCTCTCTATTGCCTTGTAGTCTCATTTTGGTGGAGGAATAGTTTTCGTGGTTAGCTCGTTTTGCCCAATTCGCTGCCTGGAAGAAGGTAAAAATCTCTCCTCTTAGCTCTGCCTCGTTAACCTCTAATCATTCCCTATTTTCTGGTTATGCCTTTAAATAGATAAAAATCCTTGTTCGTTGCTTGTTCGCTAAAATTTGAATGGGTAGTTCAGTATTCTGTTCCTTTTCTTTGATTACTGCTAATTCCCATGTGATTCTTTCAATGTTGAAATCTTCCAGCCAAGTTAGCTTATATCTTGCTGATCAACATTGAAGATTAAGTAAGTTGTATGCTGTGAGTTAGTTAAGTTGTTAGGAATGTTCTAGAAGTTTCCATAGTTAGTTTAGAAGGTGGTTACAATCCTACAATCTATAAATAGATATTAAGCTACAATGTAAAGTGACCAGATTCAATGTAACAGTAGAATCATTCAGTTCAATAATATTTTCTTCTCCTCTCTTCTCTTCCTTCTGATTTATCTCTGTAAATCAGTATGTTTCTAACCTCTATTAATGGAGTTTTTATGTTATCAAAGCAACTGATCGAAGAATAATTCTGTTATAGCTTTCACTACTAGATGCTCAGAGTTCATCCTTGTTCAAAGGTAACTCACAAGGAGAAATCAAAGGTTGAATTCAGCTACAACCTAGCTTATACAAATGGCAATTGAATCAACTATTGGAGGCAGAATTACTGGGGTTACACCCATGGTTTCATTTCCAGTGATCGATCACAATCATCCTTTTTTTTTTACAACATACAGACACTCAAGGTAGCTCTTTGATCTCCCTTCAATTAACTGGACCTGAGAACTATGCACTGTGATGTAAATCATTTAGAATTGGACTTGTAGGACGAAGCAAATTAGGATTTGTTAATGGAAAATTTCCTAAATCCATGTTTGAACCAGTATTACATGATCAGTGGGAAAAATGTAATATTGTAGTCTTATCCTGGATCATGAATGCTATTCGACCTGGACTTCTAAGTTCAGTTGTCTATGCATTTGATGCTCGTAAGGTATGGCTGGATATGAGAGAAAGGTTTGAAACTGTGAATGGATCTAGGATATTTCATCTACACATGGAAATTCACACTCTCATGCAAGGTACAATGTCAATTGCTGACTACTTCTCCAAACTGAGAGATCTTTGGGATAAATATGATGCTCTCATACCCTGTCCCTCATGTCCTTGTCCAGAATCAAGGAAGTTTGGTGAACATTATGAGTACCAGAGACTTCTTCAATTTCTTATGGGCCTTAATGAGTCATATTCACCACCTAGAAGTCAAATTCTCATGATGAATCTGGTTCCTACTTTGAACAAAGCTTATGCTCTCCTCATGGACCAAGAGTGTCAGAGAAGCCTAGCAAATACTAGTTCACTTAACACAAGACCTGGTTCAATTGAAGGCACAACCATGTACAGTAATAGGAATTCAACTTCTCACAGGTTCCAGCTCATTCAAAGGAGGACTTTCCAGCAATGCATCAGGTGCTAGTGGAGGTTATAGTAGTGGTGCAAGTTCATCTGGTAGTTACAAAAATAAGAGGCATTTATTGCAATGTAATCATTGTGGATGCAAGGGTCACTCCAAGGAATAATGCTACAAAATTATTGGTTATCCAACTGACTTCAAGTCAAAGAGGAAAGGCCTAACTACTGGAGCTTATGCTAATCAGGTTGATACACCTCTCAGCACTGAGTCAAGAATCAATTCAACTGCAGCTCAAACTCCTGGAGGATTCTTCACTCAGGATCAGTATCAGCAAATTCTCCAGCTATTATCCAAGACTGGAGATGATAGCACAGGAGAATTTTCCACCAAGGTGGCATCTGTAGATGCAGGTATATATACTTCTGCTCTTTTGTGTTCATATGATGCATGTGAATAGGTAGTAGAACTGGAGCTACTCATCACATCACCTCAGATCTTGACACATTAGACACTAGTACTGTATCTATTACTGATGCACACAATAAGGTTTACTTACCTAATGGTAACACTACTGTTGTTTCTCACATTGGTAGTACATGTCTGTTTACAAACCAGTCTGTATCAAATGTCCTATACATTCCTGACTTCAGAGTTCACTTACTATCAGTGTCCAAGATCACTAAGGAACTTAATTGCATGGTAGCATTCTTTTCTGACTTTTGGGTGTTTCGGGATCTCTCAAATGGTCAGGTGAAAGGGATTGGTAAAGAACAACATGGACTCTACATACTAAAAGGAAGAGGACCAACTCGAGCTCCAAAATAGCTGGTGAATAGTAGTAGGAGTTCTAGTGACAAAAACTCTGACAAGTCTGTTATTAAGTCTATTGTTGTATATGTTACTTCTGGTTCAGTTGATATATGGCACAAGAGGTTAGGTCATGCACCTCTTGACATAATAAAGAAACATGAGTCTCTTAGGTCCTTAGATGGAAAGGATCATTCTCATTGTACACTGTGTCATGTTGCCAAACACACAAAAATTCCATTTCCATTAAGCACTACTATGTCTAACACTATTTTTGAACTATTGCATTGTGATATTTGGGGACCTTACAGAGTGCCTACTTATAATGGAAAAAGGTTTTTTGTTACAGTTGTAGATGACTATAACAATTATACTTGGATTTTTTTGATAAACTCCAAAGCTGACTCCATAGTTGTACTGAAACAGTTTCTTACTCAAGTTAAAAATGTGTTCTCAACTAGTGTTAAAACTTTAAGAATAGACAATGGCTCTAGTTTTTTAGTCATAGCTTTCAGGCTCTATTAAGTGAACTTGGCATTCCCCATCAATCCTCTTGTGTGTACACACCTCAGCAAAATGGTGTAGTTGAAAGGAAACACAGTACCATTTTAAATATAGCTAAGTCCATTAGATTTCAAGCTACTATCCCACTCAGGTACTGGGGTGGAAATGTGTGTCTACTGTTGTCTATATTTTGAACAGGCTACCTTCAAGAATACTTGGGTTTCAAACTCCATATGAGAGGCTTTATATGCATCATCCATCTTTGTCTCATCTCAGGGTGTTTGGGTGTCTTTGCTATGCTACATGTCCTAAAGTGTTGGACAAGTTCTCATCTAGAGCCATCTCAGCTGTATTTATGGGGTACTCTTCAACACAGAAAGGTTATATCTTATTTGATCTCCATGCTAAGTCATTTTTTGTAAGCAGACATGTGGTGTTTCAAGAACACCTCTTTCCTTTCAAGCATATACAAGAATCATCAAATACTATGTTCCTAGTCCTGGATTATCTAATACCACCAAATGACTCTGCAAGTGTCTCACCAACTGATGCTTCTGTGAATGGTGAGCCTTATCCAGTGGCTCCAATGGCTCCAGTCCAATCACTACCTGCTGATTTAATGGTTTCCACTAGAAAGTCTAGCAGGATCAGCAGGCCTCCTCTCTGGCTGCAGGATTTTGTCACTCAGCCCAAAGGAAATATATGTTCCTATCATATAGCTTATCATCTTTCAGACACTCATTTATCTCAGTCCTATCAACATGTTCTTCAACCCTACTCAGCTTTGTGTGAGCCTTTGCCATTTCAACAGGCTGTTGTTGATCCTGCTTGGGTCAAGACAATACAGCTGGAGATAGATGCATTAGAAAGAAACAACACATGGAGTATAGTGGATCTCCCTCCTTGAAAGAAGCCCATTGGCTATAGGTGGATCTACAAGATCAAATACCTTTTCTCAGGGGTTGTGGAAAGATTTAAAGCAAGATTGGTTGCATAGGGTTTTAGCCAAAAGAAAGGTCTTGACTATGGAGAGACCTTAAGTCCTATTGATAAGATGGTGACTGTTAGATCTATTGTGGCCCTTATTGCATCCAGGGGTTGGTATATCTATCAGATGGATGCTCATAATGCCTTTCTCAATGGTGATTCTTGAGGAGGTCTATACGGTTATTCCTAGTGGGTTTGCTAGACAGGGGGAGACTCACAAGGTCTGAAAACTACACAAGTCCTTATATGGACTCAAGCAGGCACCAAGACAATGGAATATAAAGCTAACTGAAGCCTTGGTAGATATAGGGTTCAAGCAAGGTCATTATGACTATTCACTATATACTAAGCACACTGGAAATGATATTGTTGTGGTGTTGGCTTATGTATATTATTTGCTCATCATTGGGAACAATCAACAACTCATGTGTGACACTAGACTAGATATTCAGAAGAAGTTCAAGATGAAGGATTTGGGAAAGTTAAAGTTCTTTCTAGGAATTGAGTTCTCCAGGTCCAACAAAGGCGTACTCATGTCACAAAGAAAGTATGCATTAGAATTGATATCTGAGTCTGGCCTAGAGGGAGAAAAACCAGCCTGCACACCTTTGGAAATGAATCAAAAGCTCACATTAGTTCAATATGATGAACATATCAATGAGGGGATAGCTGAAGGTGACAACATACTAACAGACACTACAAAGTATCAAAGGCTTGTGGGAAGGCTCTTGTATCTGACTATGACAAGACTAGATATTGCATTCTCAGTACAAGTCTTAAGTCAATTCATGCATTGTCCTAAACAGTCACACATGAATGTAGCTCTTAGAGTAGTCAAATAAATCAAAGAAGCACCTGTATTAGGCATATTAATGCCTGCAGAAGATACTACTAAACTTACAGCTTACTGTGACTCTGACTGGGTAGCATGTGTGGAAACTAGGAGATCAGTTACATAATACTTGGTGAAAGTTGGAGAAGGTCTAATTTCTTGGAAGTCAAATAAACAGGAGACAGTTTCAAAGAGCTCAGCTGAAGCAGAGTTCAAGAGCATGGCAGCATGTACAACTGAAATAACTTGGTTGATTGGACTATACAAAGAGTTGGGAGTCAAGGTAACCACACCAGTAAATATGATATGTGATAGCAAGGCAGCTATTCAGATTGCAGCTAACCCAATTTTTCATGAGAGAACAAAGCACTTTGACATTGATTGTCACTTTGTTAGAGAAAGAATTTGTCAAGGCATGTTGAAAACTAAATAAATAAACACTAAAGACCAACTAGCTGATCTACTAACTAAAGGTTTGGGAAAAGTTCAACATACTTGATGAGTCAACTTGGAATGAAGAATGTGTTTCAACCATAAAGCTTGAGGGGGAGTGTTGATCAACATTGAAGATTAAACAAGTTGTATGGTGTGAGTTAGTTAAGTTGTTAGGAATGTTCTAGAAGCTTCCATAGTAAGTTAAGAAGGCGGTTACAATCCTGTAGTCTATAAATAGATATTAAGCTACAATGTAAAGTGACCAGATTCAATGTAACAGTATAATCATTCAGTTCAATAATATTTTTTTCTCTTCTCTTCTCTTCATTCTGATTTCTCTCTGTAATTCAGTATGCTTCTAACCTCCATTAATGGAGTTTTCATATCTTGTGTTTATCTGATTATGTTTGTTGATTGCTCCCTTTCATATGTTTTGGGGTTTCAACTGTTGTTAGTCTGCCTCGGTCCAAAATTGTTCATGATTAGTATTGCTCTTGATTTTAGTCATTTAGATGTTCTTAATCATGCATTAGTTATCAGGTATGAGATCAGTTTAATGCCGTAAATTTTCGTATCTTGCTTAAACTGTAGTTGCTGCTTGGGTTAAGAAGTGAAGGTGCTTAGTTTAGCTCAAATGTAAAACCATACATGTTATGTTGCATAATGCTAATGCGCATCTCTTGGATTGTCACTGTTTTAGCTTAGAGTCTCGATTGTTGTTGCTTCTGTTCTTGCCAAATAGATGTATCTTTCTTCATTTTCTCTTGATCGAGAATTAATGGAAGGAATGTTTGTCTTGAAATGCCATTTCAAAGTTTTGTTTGAGTTGTTCATGTCTTTTAACATCGGTAGGTAGTCCTTGTTTGCCTTTTAATCTATTTCATTCTAAATATACCAAAAGGGGTAGCTTTTACAGTAGATTTGAGTGAGATGGTAGAGTTGAATATTTTATTGCATAGCTTCATCAGGTGGTTTGGTCTTGTTTATTATATTTGGCATTGTTAGTAATAGCACTGTTACATCTTATTTTTCTTTTCTTTACTTCAATTCTGAATGTAGTATTCATTTGCTAATTTTCTTATTTGTCTTCATTGCATACCCTTTCGTGTGAGTCCACCGAACTCTTTTCCAATCTCTTTTCCATTTCGAAGTGGGCCACGGAAGCCCAATCTACTCTCCTCTCATCAGTGGATCAAGGGGTTGAAAGGGAAACTGAAACAAAACTGGAACACAGAAAATGCAAGTGTCTGCAGCGAAATTGAAGGCTGTATACACTCCGTATACAACAGTATACGCGAAATATGCAGAATATATAGTGATATACAGCAATAGTATACACTGTATACAGTCACGAAAATGGGTCAAAAGCCCTCCCGAAATTCCAGTTTTGTGTTGTATTATAATTGGGCCAAAGTTTTTTTTTTTTTGTATCATATGCTAGTTTTAGGACATGTGAAATTAGGCCTAAAACACAAAAGAAAATTTATTTTTTATGATAGTCTAGGACAGGTGCAAATGGGCTAAAAGGCCCAAAATAAAAATTAGGCCCAAGTACTGGCTCAGGCGAACAGAAAATCAGACTTGGGCCCAAAACTCACTCTCTTTATATTATTTGTTTCGTATTTGTTTAATTGTTTATTTGCTAGTCAATTTTAAGGTTTTCCTAATTTGATTTCCCCAAAAGATAGTCATTTTGAGAATTTCTAAAGACAAAATAATTTTACTTATTTTATTACTTGAATTACTTTGAAATATTTTACTTAAGTAATCCCTAATATTATTTCCCTTTCACCTAAAAAATAAGTTTTAGTCTTAAAGTTTGTCTATCTCCTAAACTCATTTAAGAATGCCTCTTTTAAACAATTAGCCAAATGATTTAATTACCGGATAACCGCGTGTTAGCGGATGTTCTAGGTGCTTTAAACCCCTTTCTAAAATATTAATATGAACCCCGAACCCCCTTTTAATACTTTCATTAGATTTACTGTTTTAATCTATTGAAATAAGTTTTCTTGATTTTTGTTTAAAAATTAAGTGGCGACTCTTAAAAAACTGTTGTTTTTCTCTTTTTTTTTTTTAATAAAACAACCGGATTCAAGGGTGAGTCAGTTCTTTCAGGCTTCCATGGATCTCTCTTGTTTAAGTCCACTCTTTCGGACTCAGACTATTGGTTAAGTTGCTGTTTAGTTTCGGGGTTGTACCCCTTGTTCTTGGACTTGTCGTTAGTAGAGTTTTGGTACATTGACTTTCAGGTTCTAGGGATTGAATTTCCGCATTAGTTTTGGTTAAGTTATTTGTTTAAACCTTTGGAGTTCATGGGAACTCCGTATTTTTATTGTCATTTAAGCTTGCTCCCGTAACTTAATTACCTTAGTTTTGGTTTAGTTGATTAGTTTGGGTTGTAGTAGTGGTTCTCCCACTGGAGGGTTAGTGTGGGTGCCAATCACGACGGACGGGGCCAAACCGAACTGATTTATGTTATTTTTTTCAATAAAATCATGGATTTTTATTTTAAGTGTATAACCATCCCGAACAATTGGAGATGATTATTTTAATTTATGAGAAAACCTGAAAAATTTCCGAACTAAACCAAATAACCTTACGTGTATGTAAATATATTTTGTATATTAACAATATGTTAAATTCAATATATAAATATGTTTTATAACAGTTTTCAAATATAAATATAACCTAGGTCCTAGGCATCTGGTGACTAGACGACTTTGGGTCTTTGCTATTTAATTAGCCTTTACTTAATTAGGTTTAAAATTAAAAGATACTATAATAGATACTCTATCAAACAATACAACAAAACTTATGCAAATGCTCCTATTAAATATTTAAGATCAAACAATACGGCAATAAAGTTTTACATTCCTGTCTTCTTGGTGAAGAATTAAAGTGTTTCTTCAATAACATATTTGCGAAAGAAATATTTAATAGTAGTAATTTTGAGGTGATATTTTAAAAGAAGAAAAATAAAAAATTAACCGAACTGTACTGATACTGAAGAGAAACCGATATGATTAGAATGGTTTCAAAAATATAATTTTGGTTATATATTATAAAATACCCGAAAAATTGGAATGGTATAATTTTAAAAAAATAATCGATCGAACGGTACCATTGACACCCCTAACTATTATAGTAAAATACTATTATAAAAGATTGTTAAAATTATACTCCCTCTATACTTGTTCATTTTTTTACGTTGCAAAAATATTTAAGAAGCAAACTGTTAGTTTTGTTACTGTGTAATTGAATCCATGGAAGCTTGTTCTTCCATGGATGAACAATACCAATTGCAGAAGAGAAAGAGATATTTTTATTATTGAAGAGTTGAATAACAATGAAGAAGGAGTGCCTTCTTTTATAGATCACACTTTTGCTACTTGCATTCTAACTACCTAATGCCACGTAGGAATTGGTTACATAACAAACTGGTAACTAACTCTTTCTAGAATCTTCAATATTCCCCTCAAGCTTTAGTCTGAATATATGTTGAAGACTCCAAGCTTAGACAACATCATATGATGTGAGGCTGCACCCAGCCCTTTTGTTAGTATGTCTGTTGGCTGTTGTTTAGTGTTAACATAAGTAGGTAGTATCATTCTACTCTTGATCCTTTCCCTCACAAAGTGACAATCAATTTCGATATGCTTGGTCCTCTCATGAAAAATTGGATTAGCATCTATTTGAAGTGTTGCTTTGCTGTCACAGTGTAATTTCACAAGAATTGTCACATTGACTGTTAGTTCATTCAACAGTCCAACTAGCCAGGTGACCTCTGCAACCACCCCAACCATGCTCTTATACTCAGCCTCTGCAGAGCTCTTGCTCACTGTATGATACTTTTTTTACTTCCAAGATATGAGTGAATCCCCTAGCTTCACTAAGTATCCAATCACAGACCTCCTTGTGTTGGGACAAGCTGCCCAGTCTACATCACAGAATGCTTCAAGTTCCATACTTCTCTTGCTGCTTAACAATATGCCTTGACCAGGACAACTCTTGATGTATCTAACCACCCTCAAAGCTGCTTCCCAGTGTGACCTCTTAGGATGCTGCATAAATTGTGATAGAACCTGGACTGCAAAGCTGATATCAGGTCTAGTGATGGTTAGATATAGTAATCTTCCAACTAGCCTTTGATAGCTTGTGATGTCTTTGAATATAGGATCATCAGTAGTTCCAGTAAGCTCATCATACTCCATAGTAGTAAGATTCACATTAGTCTCCAAAGGTGTGTTTACTGGCTTTGCACCACTAAGACCAGTGTCTGAGATCAGTTCAAGGGCATATTTCCTCTGATTGAGCAATATACCAGACTTGGACCTCATGATTTCAATGCCTAGAAAGAACTTGAGAACACCAAGATCCTTCATTTTGAACTGTGAAGAGAGTTTTTGATTCCATTGCCTGGAGGCTTGTTTGAGCCCATACAATGATTTGAGCAACTTACAAACTTTATTTTCCCCTTGCTTTTGAAAACCTTGTGGCATTTTTCATGTACACATCCTCAAAAAGGTCTCCTTGCAAAAAAGCATTATGCACATCCATTTGATAAAGAGGCCAGTCTTGTGAGGCTGCAAGACCAATGGTAGTCCTAACTGTGACCATCTTGGCTACAGGTGAGAAGGTCTCATGATAGTCTAATCCCTCATGTTGACTGTATCCTTTAGCAACCAATCTTACCTTGTACCTTTTAACTTGTCCATTAGCTTGAAGCTTAACTTTATATACTCATTTAGATCCAATAACTTTCTTTCTAGGTGGAAGGTTTACCACAGTCTAAGTTGCATTTTGTTCTAAGGCATTGACTTCATCCTGCATAGCCTTGACCCACTATTTGCAACCAGATGCTTCCTTGAAAGTAGCAGGCTCACTCACTGAGGACAATGCAACTAGGAAAGACATATAAAAAGGACTTACCCTTGAATAAGTTGCATAGTTAGTAATAGAATAAGGAACATATTTATGAGACTATTTGGTAGATTTGGACACAAGATAATATTTGTGCCATATAGGAGGCTTGATAGACCTACTTGGTCTAATATGTGTAGATTCATGGGTTATAATGACAGGTCCATAATCAATGGCTTCATCTGTAACACCCCGTATTCGAAACAGACAGAAATGCAGATTTTGAGAAGTTGCAGGTGCAACTTACGGTCACCATCCACGGACCGTAGGTCAGACCACGGCCCGTGCTGGTGGTCCGTGGTTCACCACTGCAGCCCCTCCCCAAACCAGCTCAGAAATTGGCCA
>JAJONZ010027970.1:0-25316 GCA_029582445.1 Solanum paucissectum
ATAGCCCCCCATAGGCAGTTCATAGCTCAACAGCTAACCACAATAGCCCCAAGGGCGACAACAAACAATTAAATAGGCTGAAGGTGAGCAATTTAGCTATAAACAATATATATATGAATAATCTCCAAGTCGTTCTTAACTTAGGGTCTTTCTTAACAGATCGTGAGTCCCTAAAATGAGGGGTTATAACCACCCAATCAGCCAACCATTCACAATTATATCTACAAGATCACCAACGTTTACTACATCTAGGGAAACATGTCGAACGAAGGGAATAACCTTAACATATCTTTCCAATGAATGCTCGAAAGATCGTAGTTCCTTCACGAATGTTGTTCCTTACGTCCTAAGCTTTGCAAACACTATATATACACAGCTGGTACGCACCTATAAATAGTTTATAATTAATCTTATATCGACAGATTTGCCATATTGCCCCAACTTGTCGAAACGTCCGTAGAAATTCATAAAAACAATCATAAAAGAGTCCCGAGATGATTACCTTAGTTAACCAAGTTAAAACCTTGAAGAAACACCAATAATTACAAATTTATATCTTCAAAACAAGCTCCAAACGCAGCCAATAGAAGGGAAAACGATTGCCACGTGTAGGGATTGTGTTTCTAGGCACGGGGGCAACGTTTAATGGTAGAAATCGTCAAAACTAACCTCCTTACGGTAGGACTCCATAGAAACCTTCTCCTAAGCTTTCTCTCTGGTTTTTTGAGCTGAAATGAATTGTTTCCATGGCTAAAACGTTAAATAGCCGACATACCACATTTCTTTACCCGACCCGGATTTGACCCGGATTCTGCCCTGGCAGTTCCTAGTAAAACCCTCATAACTCTTTACTCGTATGTCCGTTTTATACGAGGTTTTGTACGTTGCAAACTAGACTCGTAGGCCTTCAATTTAATGGGTAATATGCCTTCTAACTCTTTATATATTGGGAGAAATCATCCAATACATTTGACCCAAATTTCAAAGAAATCTTTAAAAAGGCACTTACGATAACTTTCGCCAACTTTTATCTTGCCACTTACTTAACTTCAAAACTTGAGAATAAACCCTTAAACACTTAAAATATGACATACCACATCCTTTTTAATTCATTACTCATCCTTTTTGTCTTTCCACGAAGGTACAAGTTAATTTAGACATTTTGGAAAAGTCGGGGTGTTACACCAAGTCTCATGAATTGGCCCACCCTTCAACCGCTTAAAGCTCTGAATGATGTCCCGAAGAGTCATCATCTTCAAAGGAGAGAAAAATTGAACTTGAAATGCGGTGACGAGCTCCTCCCACGAAGTGATTGATTCACGTGGCAATTCAGCCAACCACTTACATGCTTCTCCCATCAAAGATAACGGGAACAACCTCAATCGGACCGACTCTTGGGATATATTCTTGAAGGAGAATGGTCCACAGACATCCACAAAATTTCTAATATGCTCATGGGGATCCTCATGAGCCAAACCACCGAACAACCCCTTCAATTGCAAGAGCTGCAATATAGTACTTGTGACATGGAACACATCGTTCCCTTTGCCGGAGGCAAGCGAATGACACCAATTACACCCATAAGATAGGGCTCATTAACATTAGGCTCGTTGACATCGTTCATGTTTCTGTTGTCATCTTGGTGGCCTACTTGGCTACCATTGCTTACTATAACTAACAAGAACAAAATTCAACTTAACTAAAAATTCTTAACCAACACCACTCCCTAGCATCGGCGCCATTTTGATATCACCTATAATGACACTTCATTTAATTCTAAGTGTCAACGATCGTTAGTCAGTAATATAACCCAACTAAGTGAGTAGGGGTCGAATCCCACAGGGAGTGGTACGTGGTTAAGAATCAATAGCAAAGTACGAATATGCTCAAGTCAATCATAGGAATAGATATTTAAGAATACAAACATAATTCAAGTTAGGAATGACACAAGTGTCAAATAAGGGGGTTTTGGTTTTAACTATCAGCTACAATAACATCAAATAACACGAATTAACAAGTATTGAGACGGGTTCTTGGGATGTGATCATATTATAGGCTAATATAGAAAAATGGGTAATCGCAATTGTTAGTAAATAGCTGTAAATTAGTGAATCAACAAGACTTTAGTGGGGATAAATTTTCTCTCAAATAATTTACCCCGAATCAAGTTGGTTTCTCTCGAATACCAACAAGCAGAAAATAAGAACAACCTATGCCTTAGTCCATTCATTCTCTCGAGCTGAATGTGTGGAAAAGGATTTAGGATTCACTCTCTCGAGCTGAACCCATGACAACACAAAACCCACAGACCATCAATTCAATAATCTTGGTTTCCAAACCTCTCTCTCGAGCAAGCCAAAAACACGAAGGTAGAGTTGCATTTGAAACTATAACCCTTTAAATTGAACCACAATTACTGATTGAAATCACTTTTAAACAATATTTAAACAACAATTAGCAATACCCACAAGCTAAATCAACCCATAATCATATAATCACACCCCAAGAATTGATGTTTTAGATAGACATTATAAAAAGATAGAAATCATTACCAAATTGTGTTTTCATCATCTGGGTAAGATTAATTTCGTCTTTATGAAGGTCCAAGTTGAAGAATCTCAAAGACCCACTTCCAATTTCTCAAAAATGGAAAACTTCAATTCTTCAAAGCTAAGGAAAATATTGTTTCCAAACTCAGAGTTCTAAAAATTAAAACTAAGATTATGATAAAAAGTTCATAGATAGATACTAAACATAATGTTTGAAAATATATTTATAGTCGCCAAAAATATGCTGTGAAGGACCATTCGACGCAGTAAGTCCGTCCCACTGATCAACTCAGCGATCCGCCCTTTGGTCAGTTCCATCGCTTTTTTTCTTTGGTCTTCAGTATCATCAAGTTTCGTAATGTTGGGTGATTCAATCACTGCATTGTGGAACCGTTCGGTGACACGCCGATTGCTCATTTCTCTCACTGACTTGATTTTGTCCTTCAGGGCTTAGCACACTGGAACTTTAGGTGAGGTAATAGCCACTCGGTGACTCGCCCAATGGATTAGGTGATCAACATGCCTTCTTTACTCCATTTTTTCAGCTACCTTGTTCCTTTTTGCTCATTAGTGGCCATGCTTTGTTCCTCAATCCAAATACATGGAAATCAAGGATTTTATATCAGTTATTGGCACAAAATATGCATTTGAGGACACTAAATCTATCCAATTAAACCCCTAAATAAGTCCAAATTGTGGACTCATCAGTAACGGCCTGTTCCCGTCGTTATGGAAAAGCCAATGGGGAAGAAATTTGGGCCAAACTTGGATGAAATCTAAGTCAGGTGAGATCTAGGAAAATCTTACAATGGATGGGGGATTTAATTATATGTTTGATCACGTGAGTGGATGTCTAAGACGTTAAGGAGCCTATACGGCTTAACGGAATTGAGTTCGGGCGAGTAAAACTCTCGAAACTAATCTTGGCATGAAGGGATAATTTTAGAATGTTAAGGTTTAAAGGTGTGTTGCAAAATGAGAGCTTGGAACTCAAATTCTGAGTGCTTTCTTCGTGCAAGTCACTGGGGCGGGGTTAATTCCGCTAGAGAGGGTCCGCTATGGCAAGATGGGCCCCGCTGTGGCGGGACATTCACGACTCAAATCATGGAAAAACCCCAAAAATGTTATTTTCGGCAAAGCTTCATTCTTAATATCTAAGGGACGACCTAGGGCAGTTTCTCATCAATTCCCACTAATTCTCATGCCAAAGGTAAGTTAATTATTCCCCTAGTTCATATTTTGATTCTTAGAACGTAGAATCCTTGTTAATTATCATTAGGGGAGGGTTTTGGCCTGAAGTTGATGGTGGGAAAAACCCTACTTGAGCATTAGGATCATTGGTTTGGCCTTGGGTTGATATTTTGATATAATCCGGGTAAATTAGGCCTTCTTTATTGATCCTTGCATTAATTAATTATTTTAGACCAAGAACAAGCTGCAAGACCCCGGAAAGGGAAGGCTCAAGTGTCTTAGGAGTATTCAGGCTTGGTTTCGAGGTAGGTGATGGTTTGACTTCATGTTGTGTTATATATGTTTGTTAATTGCCCCATTGTATGCATGCATGTATGTGAATAGGGAAACATGAATCGAATCTAAGGAAATGATTAAGTATGAACAATTACATGCCATGAACTTGTTACTTGACTGTGTGACTATGTGCACTGTTCACTATGGGTGTGATTGTTATTATGGTTGTTCTGACTGGATTGAGTGTCACATTTCGACACATATACGGGACCGGGTGTCACATTCCGACACATATATTGGACTGGGTGTCACATTCTGACATATATATTGGACCGGATGTCACGTTCTGACACATGTATATTGGATCGGGTGTCACATTCTGACACAGTAACAATTTGGGTGTGGGTTCCATGAGAGAATCAGTTGTGATTATTACATTCATATTTACCTGTCATTGATATTGGGAAATTTTATGTTTCTCCTAAAATGATAATTGAATTATGCATTCTGTATATCTGTGTTTACTGTGTTGTAATTACTTGCTTATATTTCACTGATTGGAGTAGCCACGTGATCCTACCAGTATACCATGGTTTCGTGTACTAATACTGCACTTGCTCTTTCTTTGTTGAGTACATGAAATCTTCAGGCGGCTACTGACAGACCTCAACTAGGAGATCATTGACTGAGACCAGATTTAAGGGTGAGCCAATTCTGACTTTCAGGTTCTAGGGGTAGAATTTTTGCTAGGGTCATGTTTAGTTATTTTTTTGTTAAACCTTCAGAGTTTATGGGAACTCTATATTTAATTCTTCATTTAAACCTACTTTCATATCTTTAAATGGTTTAGTTTCTTTAAGTTGCGTAGTCGGGTTGTAGCAGTAGTTCTCCCAACGGAGGGTTAGTGTGGGTGCCAATCACGATGGTCTGGGTCGTGACAAGGTTGGTATCAGAGCCCTAGGTTTTTTTATTTCATTGTACCAAAACGAGTGCAGTAGATTCTTACAGAACGGTATAAAGACGTCTGTGCTTTTCTTTGAGAGGCTACAAGACTTTAGGAAATCCCTCTATCTTCTTCTCCTTTTTGTGCTGTGACTTGATTCCAATTGGTATCTAGTGATCCAAATTGGTATCTAATCTCCTTCCCTCTTCTATCCGCAGATGGTTAACACGTGATACAATGATGTCAGGCCCATAGTTCCCATCAATGAGTTAGCAGATGAGCCCGCAAACAAGAGTGCGGTCGAGGTAGGTGTAGATGAAGATGAAGGGGCAAAGGCGGAGAAAGGGTATCACCCACCAAGGGTGGAGTCCCAACTGAGAATGTTCCTATGGTAGAGGCCCCTACGGCACCCCTAGAAGATGTGGAAGAGAATGTGGATATTGAGGACGAGGAGGATGTTGGACCAGAGGAGGATGCACAGGCTGAGACTAGAAGTCTTCCTCCATTAGAACCAGTGATAGCTCAGAAGATCATGACTTTTCTGAAGGTATTTGTCAGCTCTGGAGTCGTTCCCACAGTGCAAGCTTCTCAACCTTCAATCAACTACTCCATTGCTACTATTGTTCCCAAGGTGGATGGAGCATTAGGCACTGATGCCTTCTTTTGTCCCCTATTAGGTCCTGTGATGACCGGTACTAAGCATGAGATGTTGTCTAAGTTTCTGAAGCTTAAGCCGCCTATGTTCCATGGTTCTGAGAGTGAGGATGCCTATGAGTTTATTCTGGATTGTTATGAGAGGCTTCACAAGTTAGGCATTGTACACTAGCATGGATTAGAGTTCATGACCTTCCAGCTTCAACGTGAGGATAAGTAGTGGTGGAGGGCCGATGTGGAATGCAGATCACCAGTCTTGTCCCCACTCACTTGGATGCAGTTCCACACTTTTTTTTTGGAGAAGTATGTTCTTAGACTTTGAGGGATCACAATAAGGATGAGTTCATGGCCTTGGAGAAGGGTGGTATGATTATAACTGCTTATGAGGCTAAGTTCCATGCCTTTTCCAGATACTCTACATAGTTGGTGACTATAGAGGAGGAAAGGATTTGCCTATTCTTCAAGGGATTGAACCCCGGATTACAAGTATTGTGTGTTCACATGACCTCTGTAGGTAAAAGTTTTAATGAGGTGACAGACTTTTTGAAGAAACTGGAAGGAGTTCGATGTGACGGGCAGGCCAAGGCTTTGGTACCGCTCATGTCTGCCTCGTGCTACAACATACTAGAGTAGTGGTACCAATGAGCAGTGGTAGTAATGGCAGAGTACGTCCACAAGGTGGGCTAGAAGGAAATCAGCGAGGCCATGAAGGTCGAGGAAATGGTAATGCAGTTAGACAAGCAGTGCAGCCAGGCAAGGAGGTTGCTTGTCAAGATGACAGGCCGAGGCGTCTGGTGCAGTGATCAGCGGTACTATTCTTATCTGTGACCGGATGGCTACTATTTTATTTGATCCGGGTTTTACTTATTCATATGTGTCAGTTCAGTTTGCCTTGGGATTTGATGCGGTTTGTGATGTGCTTGATGCCTTCATCCATGTTTCTACCCCAATTGGAGAGTCTGTCATAGTCAGCCATGTGTTTCGTGCTTGTTCTGTCATGCTTATGGGTTTCCAGACTTGGGCTGATTTGGTTATTCTGGATATGACTGACTTTGATATAATCTTAGGCATGACTTGGTTGTCCATTTATTATGTTGTGCTTAATTGTAATGCTAAGTCTGTGACTCTAGAGATCCCGGGTAGGGAAAAGTTAGAGTGGGAAGGGGTGTACAGGCCTAATCCAGCTAAGGTCATATATTTCGTTCGGGCTAGGAAATTGGTGGGGCAGGGGTGTTTGGCATATTTGACTCATATTTAGGAGGTTGATGTTGCGTCTCCCTCTATTAAGTTTATTCCCGTAATGTCTGAGTTCAAGGAAGTGTTTTCTATCGATTTGCCTGGTATGCCTCCGGATAGGGATATAAATTTCTGTATTGATTTGGAACCGGACACTCACCCCATTTCCATTCCTCCTTATTGCATGGCTCCAACAGAATTGAGAGATCTTAAAGCTCAAATCCAGGAGCTTCTTGATAAAGGTTTCATCCATCCTAGTGCTTCCCCGTGGGGTACTCCTGTCTTGTTTGGTAAGAAGAAGGATGGTAGTATAAGGTTGTGCATAGACTATCGACAGTTGAATAGGGTCACCATTCAAAATAAGTATATGTTGCCTCGGATAGATGATCTCTTTGACAAGTTGCAGGGTGCATCCATTTTCTCTAAAATTGACCTAATGTCTGGTTACCATTAGTTAAAGATTATGCCTGAGGATGTACCCAAAACGGTATTCAAGACCCTCTATGGGCCCTATGAGTTCTTAGTGATGTCATTTGGGTTGACCAATGCATCTGCAACCTTCATGAGTTTGATGAATGGTGTGTTCAAAACATTCCTGGATTCTTTTGTTATAGTTTTTCTGATGAGATTTTTCTTATTCGAAGAGTAAGGAAGAGCATGCCGACCATCTTCATATTGTTTTTGGTGTCCTTGGAAAATAGAAGTTGTATGAAATTTTTTCCAAGTGTGAGTTCTGGTGGACTTCAGTTGCCTTTTTGGGGCATGTAGTTTCAAAGGAAGAGGTAATGGTAGATCCCCAAAATATTGAAGCAGTCAAGAACTGGGTCCGGCCTAGCTCTCTGACTAAAGTTAGAGTTTCGTGGGGCTCACTAACTACTATGGACGGTTTGTAAAAAAATTTTCGTCTATCACCATGCATTTGACAAGGCTGACACAAGAGGTGCCTTTCGAGTGGACTATCAAATGTGAAGAGAGCTTCCAAAAGCTCAAGACTCTTTTGACCACAACACCTATTCTGGCACTGCCAGTGGAAGGTAAATCTTTCATTGTTTATTGTGATGCTTCACATTCCGGTTTGGGTGCTAAGTTGGTGCAGGATAAGAATGTCATAGATTATGCATCACGGCAGCTGAAGGTGCATGAGAGGAACTACCCGACGCATGACATGGAGTTGGCAGCGGTAGTGTTTTCTCTCAAGATCTGGCAGCATTACCTTTATTGTTTTAAGTGTGATATGTTTATTGACCATCATAGTCTACAACATGTATTCACCCTGAAGGACCTGAATCTTAGACAGCGAAGGAGTTACTCAAGGATTATTATGTTACCATCCAGTATCATCTGGGTAAGGCTAATGTGGTGGCAAACGCACTAAGTTGGAAGACGGTGAGTATGGGTAGTCTAGATTGCTTGGGTGTGTCCAAGCAACCTTTGGCCAAGGAGATTCAAACCTTGAAGTCTAAGTTCATGCAGTTGGGCATCTCAAAGAAAGGTGGGGTGTTAGACAACATTGAGGTTAGGCCCACCTTCATTGAGGAGATCAAGGTGAAGCAGTTTGAGGATGAGACTTTAAATGAGCTCAGAAAAAATACAATGTCTTGCAAGGCACAAGATGCGGCTCTTGATGCAGGTGATGTGCTTAGTTTTAAGGGAAGAATTTGTGTTCCCCGAGCTGATGACTTGATTCAAAAGATGTTGATAGAATCCCATGGTTCACGGTATTCCATTCATCTTGGTGTCACCAAGATGTACCGAGATTTGAAACGACTTTATTGGTGGCCTGATATGAAGAAAGACATATTTGAGTTTGTGGCTAAGTGCCAAAATTGTCAGCAGGTAAAGTATGAGCACGAAATGCCTGCAGGTTTGCTTCAGTGAATGCCAATTCCTGAATGGAAGTGGGAAATGATAGCTATGGATTTCGTGGTTGGACTTCCCAAGACCCTGGGGAAGTTTGACTCCATTTGTGTGGTGGTTGACAGACTGACTAAGTTAGCCCACTTCATTCCAGTCTGAGTAGACTATTATGCTCAACAGTTGGCTAAGGTTTATGTGAAGGAGATAGTGAGACTGCATGGGGTGCGTCTTTCCATCATCTTGGACCGTGGTACGCAGTTCACATCCCAGTTTTAGGAAAAATTGCATGAGGAGTTGGGCACTCAACTCACTTTTAGAACAACCTTCCATCCACAGACGGATGGGCTGTCAGAGAGAACTATTCAACTGTTAGAGGACATGTTGAGGGCATGTGTGATTGACTTTGGAGGGCATTGGGATAAGTTCCTACCTTTTTGTGAGTTCTCTTATAAAAATAGTTACAACTCTAGCATTGACATAGAACCATTCGAGGTACTTTATGATAGGGGATCTTGATCACCCATAGGGTGGTTTGAGGCTGGAGATGTGAAACCTTTGGGGTTGATTTGGTGAAAGATGCTCAGGATAAGGTGAGAAGCATCCAAACAAAGCTTCTAGAAGCTTAGAGTCGATAGTAAAAGTATGAAGACCATAATGTAAGAGACATTATATTTCAGGTTGGTGATCAAGTTCTTCTTAAAGTGTCACCCATAAAGGGAGTGATGAGATTCGGCAAGAAGGGCAAGCTTAATCCTCGATACATCAGGCCATTTGAGTTTCTCGACTGTGTAGGGATAGTGACTTATAGGTTGTCTTTACCGCCTATCCTAATGGGGGTCCATCTAGTGTTTCATGTTTCCATGTTGAAGAAGTATCATGGGGACGGAGATTACATCATAAAATATGACTCAGTTTTGTTAGACAAAGACCTTCAGTATGAGGAAGAACCGGTTGAAATTCTTGATCGCGATATAAGAAAGATGAGGACCAAGGAGATAAAGTCTGTGAAGGTTCAATGGAAGCATCATCCGGTTGAGGAAGCTACTTGGGAAACCGAGAAGGACATGCGAGACAAGTATCCCAGTTATTCGACGATTCAGGTACTACTCTACTCTTGCCTTAGCCAGCTCTTCAGTTTATAACTCGCGGATGAGTGATGGGTAAATTGGTATCTGTTGTAGCGACATGTTCTCGTCGTAATGGAAAAGCCAATGGGGAAGTAATTTGGGCCAAAAAACTTCTGAGTAGTAACTTGGAAATTTCTAGCATAAGCCAGACTTGGATGAAACCTGAGTCAGGTGAGGTCTAGGGCAATCCGGTAATGGATGGGGGATTTAATTATAATTTTGATCACATGAGTGGATAGCCAAGACGTTAAGGAGCCTTTACTTCTTTACAAAATCGAATTCAGGTGTGTAAAACTCTCGAAACTGATCTTGGCATGAAGGGATAGTTTTAGAACATCAAGGTTTGAAGGTGTGTTTAGAAATAGGAGCTTGGAACTCAAATTCTGAGTTTATGTCTCCGTACAAGCCGCCGGGGCGGGGTTAATTCGGCCAGGGCGGGGCCGTTGTGGCGGGATGGGGCTCATGACAGTCGTGACTTAAATTGGGGAAAAACCCCAAAAATATTATTTTTTGCAAAACTTTTTTCTTAAGAGCTAAGGGACGACCTAGGGCAGTCTCTCATCAAATTCCCACGAATTCTCGCACCAAAGGTAAGTTAATTACTCCCCTAGTCCGTATTTTGATTCTTAGAATGTAGAATCCTTATTAATTATTGTTGGGGGAGGGTTTTGGCCTAAAGTTGATGGTGTGAAAAGCCCTAGTTGAGCATTAGGATCATGAGTTTGGCCTTGGGTTGATATTTTGATATAATCCGGGTAAATTAGGTGTTATTTATTGATCCTTACATTAATTAATTATTTTTTACCAAGAACAAGCTGCAAGACTTCGGAAAGGGAAGGCGCAAATGTCTTAGGACTATTCAGGCTTGGGTTCGAGGTAGGTGATGGTTCAACCTCTTGTTGTGTTACATATGCTTGTTAATTTACCCATTATGTGCATGCATGTATGTGAATAGGGAAACATGAATCGAATCTAAGGAAATGATTAAGTATGAACAATTACATGCCATGAACTTGTTACTTGACTGGACCGGGTGTCACGTTCCAAAACATATACTAGATCGAGTGTCACATTTTGACACATATGTATATTTGATCGGGTGTCACGTTCTGACACACTAACAGTTTGGGTGTGGATTCCATGAGAGAACCACTTGTGATTATTATATTCATATTTATTTGTCGTTGATATTGGGAAATGTATGTTGCTCCTAAAATGATAATTGAATTATGCATTCTGTATATGTGTGTTTACTGTGTTGTAATTTCTTGCTTATATTTCGCTGACTAGAGTAACCACGTGATCCTACCAGTACACTGTGGTTTCGTGTACTGATACTGCACTTGTTGTTTCTTTGTTGAGTACATGGCATCTTCAGGCGGCTACTGACAGACATCAACTAGGAAATCATTGACTAAGACCGAATTCGAGTGTGATCCAGTTCTTTCAGGCTGCCATGGATCCATCATTTATTCTAGTCCATTCTTTCCGAACTCAGACTAGATGTTCAGACATATTTTTATTATGTTTAGTTTTCGGGGTTGCACCCTTTATTTCTTAGACTTGTTAAATTGTAGAGTTTTGATACAACGACTTTCAGGTTCTAGGGGTTGAATTTCCGCGAGGGTCTTGCTTAGTTGTTTTTTTGTTAAACTTTTGGAGTTTATGAGAACTCCATATTTAATTCGTCATTTAAACCTGCTTCCGTATCTTTAAATGGTTTAGTTTATTTAAGTTTCTTAGTCAGGTTGTAGCAGTGGTTCTCCCACCGGAGGGTTAGTGTGGGTGCCAATCATGGCGGTATCGATCATGACAGAATACTTACATTATATTATATATATACTTCTAATACATACACAATATACTACCTAATATAATAGAATACTTACATTATATTATATATATACTTCTAATATATAGAAAATATACACACAATATACTTATTATATTAGAATACTTACATTATATTAGATATATACTTCTAATGTATACACAATATACTATCTATTATTTTAGAATACTTACATTATATTATATATATACTTCTAATATATACACAATATACTATCTATTATTTTAGAATACTTTTATTATGTATATATGCACTTGTAATATATACACCATATACAACTTAATATAATATAATACTTACGTTATATTATATATATACTTCTAATACATACAAACTGTACACACAATATACTATCTATTATATTAGAATATTTACATTATATTATATATATTACTTCAAATATAAACTTAATATACTATTTAATATATAATATTTTCAAGTATTTGTTTAAGTAAATAATATACTACACAATGAAATTTTTTTACATTACCTGGCCGGTGCACCGGTGGGCCGCGTACCGGTCCCTTACCGGGCCGGCCTTACCAGCCTGAGGATAAATAATAGGGCAAATTATAGAAATCACATACTTTTAAGACAAAATTATAATTTATCCCTTAAAATTTTATAATTACAGAAATTCCTCAAAACGGATACAATAATATAAGCGCTGATACATTAATCTGATGCGCGAGATACATTAATTGTTAAGTAAGATACATTATATTTTATACATGATACACTAATCTGATGTACATTTTATACATGATACACTAATCTGATATACATTTTATATATGATACACTAATCTGATGCGCAAGATACAATAATATAAGCGTTGATACACTAATCTGATGCGCAAGATACAATAATATAAGTGCTGATACATTAATCTGATGCGCGAGATACACTAATATGATGCGCGAAAATGAGGGATTTTGGAAATTTATAAAACTTATAGGGGATAATGGTAATAAGTAAACTAAAAGGTAGGATTCCTGTAATTTTTTCTAAATAATATCTGGACCGGCCCACCCCATTATTATAAGGGGCCAACTGTCGATCCGGGCCTTACCAGTCCTAGGACACTACCAGGCCAATCTTAATTGGCCGAAACTGGATGGGTTGGTTCAATTGACATGCTTAATGTAAGGGCTCTCATCCATGACATACCTCCGAAGCTGATGGAACAGACGGAATTCCATTCCGAAACTTGAGACTTCGGTTGTTACTGAAAACCACTCATAACAACTTTGAACCTTTTAAAACTTAAAACTTTCGAAAACTTGAACTTTTCAATCAAATTTCAAACCAACTTCGAAAACTAATCAAACATGACTCGGGGCAACTATCTGAAGGGGTAAAATGATAAATTTTATTGAAAATTTCAAAAATGATATTCCGGGTCATTACACTTATCCTCAAGGAATATAAACAACATCATATAGACTCAGACTTCATTCTTTTACCTAGAAAGAACTCGACTTGACACGAATGCTAAATCATAGAAGTCAGAGTTTATGACACAACAACCTTTAAGCTCACATATCATTTATACAATCTATGCCTTATCATGAAAACTATTTGACAATGACAATCACTTTTGCTAGATTCATGTTCCAACTCATGAAAAAAGGATCCCCTACACATATAGTATAAATAAAACTTGGGGACTTTAGATTCAGAATCAAGCACTCACTCTAAGGAAGATGTCCACGTGCACACTCGTAATATCATAGGCTTATTCATTATGTATTTCTATGCTAATTCATACATACTTGGTTTCAGATCAATTAGGACTTCTGGGGTACGAGAATGAAAAGGAAAATAAAAACAGTCAACAGTCATGCAAAATGTCAGCGAAGCAGAAAGCAACTTTTAATACCAACTTGTCGTATTAGACTCTATAGGGATACACCAACTAGATAAGAATACTAACACTCAAGATCATAGATCATTTTTAGATTGACTTAGCAGTTGTTCAAACCATTAGCAGTGCATGCGCAACGGGAAAATCATCACGACATAAACATGCCCATTCAGGTTAAATAAACATAATAAAAACTATTTTTGGATGGTGAACTCCTCTCTAGTCAACATGTTTTTGGACTTCCTCAATGTCGAAGACACCTTAAACTTTATAAAAGTGTTGGGTACAACATTATTATTTGGAAATACTTATGGTTCATTTCTGTAAGGGTCGTAGATGACCGTTGCCACTTCAACATCATAAAGTGTTTTGAGTTCATCAGATTTTTTCAAGAGTCCTTTCAGTCTTTTATTGTATTAGACTTTTGTTTTTAACTTTCACCTTCAATCGAAACATAGTTTACTTTGTTTCTAGTCATGGCTAAAGAGGAGGAGTAATGTGTTTCTTTGGATATGATGAATCAAATGACTTTGTTGCTGTTGTACTTTATATTGCATGGGATTGACACCTACTTATAAAGAAAATTTTAATTCTATAATATTTTGAATTAGGGATTTGTTTTAAAACTTTATTTCCTGGGATTGAAACCTATATATATTCTTAATCCTTTTTTTTTCCCAATAAAGACCAATGAAATTTCACGTTCTTCCCTATTTAATTCACCATAAATGAGTCAATAATGAATAAGTATGATAATGGAGAACTCAAAAAGACATTTGGGGAGTTATATAACGTATACAATTGTACAAGTTAATTAAGCTAAAATCCTTGTCAGTCATGCATTTAGCCAAAAATAATAATTTGTAGTTTGAACTTTTCTTCATGAAGAAGGTGACTGATTGTTTGACGTAATCAAAGACACAACTTCCAATTCAAGTGTCAACGATCGCGTGTAGTAATATAACCCAACCGAATGGGTTGGGGTCAAGTCCCAAGGGAGCGGTTAGTAATCGAGAATTAAATAGAAAAGTAAAATTATGTTCTAGTCAATCATAGTTAAATATTTACGAGTAAAAGCATACTAAATCGAGAAGTGACACGAATGTCAATTATCAATGAGGGGTTTCTATTCGGCTAATGAACCAAAAATAGCAAAAAATATAAAGATGCGAGATGGGGAGACGGGATTCTTGGGATGTGATAGGACTATGGGATAAAATAAACAACCGGGTAAATGCTATTGATAGTAAATTTCTAAACATTTGTAACTAAGCTAGACTTTAGTGGGGATAAATTTTCTCTCGAACAACTTACCCCGAATCAACTCGGTTTCTCTCGAACACCGAGTTGCAGCAATTAAGCACAACCTTTGCCTTATCCCATTCAGTCTCTCGAGCTGAATGTGTGGGAGAAGGTCTAGGATTCACTCTCTCGAGCTGAACCCACGACGACCTAATAACCACATGCTATCAATTTAGTAGTTTTGGTTTTAAAACCTCTCTATCGAGCAGGCCAAAAACACTAAGATGAAATCGCATTTGCAACTACAATCCCATTAAGTTCAAACACAACTACTAAATGAAATCACATTTAAACAACAAATAGACTAACAATGAGCAATACCCAACAGTAAATTTAACCCATATTCACATAATCACACCCCATGAATTGGGGTTTTAGCTAGACATGAAAAAGAGATAGAAATCGATACCAAAAAGTGTTTCCATCAAATGGGTACGATAAATAATGTCCTGAAACACGTCTAAGATGAAGATTCTTTGATGCCCACTTCCAATCTCTTCGAGATGAAAACCTTCAAAACCTTCAAAGCTCAAGAACAATGCCTCCCAAAAACTCTAAGAACTCAAACTGAAAATATTCTAAAAATCAGTAATAATTCGCTACAACTTCATTCCTAAGCTACATAATTAAATGGATATTTATAGTTTTCGAAAATTTGTGCTGCGAAGGACCACTCGACGCAGTTAGTCGGGGTCGTCGATGCACTCGGCGATTTGCCTTTTGGTCTGGTTCATCGCCTTTCAGCTTTTGCTTTCAGCATCTTCGCATTTTGAATCATTGGGTGATATAATGTTGCTTCGCGAAACTGTTCGGCGACGCGCCGACTGCACTCTTTCATCGCCAACTTGATCATTTCCTTCAGGTCTCAACACACTGAAACTTTGGGTGAGGTTACGGCCATTCGGCGACTCACCTAATGCATTAGGCAATCCTCAGGCCTTCATTTCTTCGTTCTTTCAGCTGCCTTGTTCCTTTTTGCTCCATAGTGTCCATGCTTTGTCTCTAACTCCAAATACCTGAAACTCAAGGATTTACATCAGTTATTGAGACAAAATATGCATTTGAGGACACTAAATCCATTAAAATAAAGCCCTAAATGAGTCCAAATTGTGGACTCATCAGTGACATATGATATGGCAAGGATATGCAAGCTATGAAAATTTAGGATAACATATGGTCTTCCACTCCTTTATCTACTTGCACTTGTATAAGTTCATATCAATTGGAATCTTATTCCGCCTATCAAACACTTTTTTTTAGTAAGACACTTTTTCTCCCATGAAATTTACTTGAATGAACATTCAATCTCAAATGAAATAATTGATTTAATTTAATGTATATTTTTGTTATTTATATTTTCAATTTATATTGTAAAAAAAATTAAAATAGATATTTGCTGAAACACATTTGATCAATACATGGGATTATCGAAGGTTTTTGATTTCGGTTAATTCTCTCAATTAGCAAAACATATAAAGTATTTGACATTTACACCACAGTCCATTTTACTATCCAAGATGGTTAATTCATCTGAAGCTATCGATTCTTGCACCTATTTAATTTTCTCATATATCAAATCACAATATATTCTCATAGTTTAATTTTTGCATAACTAGACAAACACCAGTCATAACCTTTTCGAAATGAATTATTTTAAGTGATTTAAAGTTAAACTAGTTTCTAGACTGCTCTAGCATTTGGATAAAAAGAAAATTATTAGTCAAAAAGACAAAAATAAATCATAAGTTAGAATTTCTAATTTATAACTTTGACTCATAAGCCAAAAACTATAAGCACATCCAAACATGCTCCTAGAAAGATGAAAAGTTATTTATAGTAGATGAGCTACGTATTATTTGAAAATTTCAAAGGTTACTTCAGTTGAATATAGAAATTTAAGTTGTTTCTCTATATGTTACTTCTTTATAAAAAGGAAATGGTGATACATGATTTTTATTCTGCAAAATAATTTTGGCTGATATAGAATTATCATATCTTTAGTTGCAAAAAGTGAAAAATATATTTTGTTATATATTGTGCTTGAAATACATAAAATAAGTATTAAATGAACAATTATAAAAGAGTAATAAAAGGTTTTATGTTATAAATATAAAAAAAGTGATTCTCTTACTATTTAATAAAAACGTATATTTAGGCTCTTTAATTTTTAAAAATAAGGTAAATATAAATAAAAAAATGTTCACAAATGATAGAAATATTTCTAATTACTAACACTAAATAATATTTCCATTTAAAATATATAATTATTAAAGTGGAAGATAAAAGTTAAATAGGTATTTAGAATAATTATAATGGAGTTTGAATAATTAAGTTGGTATATTTGGAAAAACTATCACACTGGAAAATGAAAAGTCAAGTAGGTATATTTGAGAATTTGTGCTACCTAAAATAAAGTAATGCAAAAAATATTGTTCAAAATTATATTAATTATTAAAAATAATATTTATTAGTAGAAGCATATTTAGATATACTTATATTTATAAAATATTACTCCCTCTGTCCCAATTTATGTGACTTACTTTCCTTTTTATTCAGTCCAAAAAAGAATGACACATTTCTGTATTAAGTAACAATTTAACTATAAAGTGTCTATTTTATCCCCCTTAATGAAATGTAACTATAAAATGTCTATTTTACCCTTAATGAAATGATTTACAGCCACACAAATTTCTATCATTCATTTTGGACCACAAGTTTTAAAAGTCTTCCTTTCTTTCTTAAACTCCATCCCGAGTCAAACTACATCACATAAAATGGGACAGAGGGAGTATCATTTTGTGATTTTTCAATTAACTAAACTTAAGAAGTGATTCTAAAATATCACTTGACATCTCTCTTTGGTAACTATTCTTTTATTTTTTGGATAACTTTTTGTCCAACTATTCTATTTTTCTTCTTCTTTTTATTTTTTCCTCTCATTTAATTCGTTTATTTATTTATTCAAAACTCACACCTTTTCATCTTCATAATTTCTACTCTTAATTCTTATTAGTAATAGTTATGACTTCCCAAGTTTAATACATTCGTAACCCCTTGTTACTTCATATTCAAGTTTATGACATCTTAAAACTATATAAAAATAATATTTTTATTCAAATATATTTGTTTTGAGCTTAGTTATCCTCTACTTTAATTTTGCAATAGCTATTGACAAAGATTACTGTATATAATTAATTTTGTTTCTAAAGAGGATGCAAAATAAGATATATAAAAGAAAATTAATTTGAAAATTTCTTAGGAAATTATAAGAGCAAGTACGTTGACAAAGGTTAGCATCAAGAGTAATTTTTGAGAAACATTAAAGTGCGTTTGAGGATGCACTTTGATGGCAGGAAATAATTAAAATTATAACAAAATTATTTTTAGTTTATTTAATATAAAACATGAATCCCTAAAAGATATAATAAAAAATTAATTAACAATATTCATTTTTAACATTTGGCAAAAAAATTAGTAAAAAGTTAAAAGACTAACTTGATTATTTTGAAATACAATGCTAATTGTTACTATCTTCTTGGAAGAATTGAACAAGAAAAGACGGAACAAAATATATGAAAATGGAAGAACCAAAAAATAATACTAGAACGGAAACAATGTACAGTAGAATTATATGAGGGAATTTTAAAAAAAATAATTAATATTGCGGACGTTATAAAAAAAATACAAGAGAAAGTAAGACAAAAGTGTATACGAGATTCATCTATTAAATATATAAATTAATAATTTAGTTTTAAACTTATAAAAATGAAAATAGAAGGAAATCAAGTTTTATTGAATTTTTTTATTTCTGTACTTTTTTTAAAGTAAAATAAAATTATTATTTCACTTACAATATATTATAAAACTCAAGTATTTTAGAAGACTGAAAATACTTAACTGACGAAAATTTACTAGAAAATTTATTTATAAAATTAAGAGTGAGTAATAATCATTGGTTAAAATTTCAAAACTAAAAAAAACACCAACCGAACAATCAAAATTCTAATTAGCCTGCGTAAAGCGCGGAAAAATTCACTAGTTATATATACTTCTAAATTAGTTTCCAAACAAATCAATCTTAAATAATTGCACAAAAGGATTACCAAAATGTTGTGTTTAAAATAGTGTGAATAATATAAGATATATTGATTAATTTTAAGAAAATACTCAAGATAAAGAGAAATTAGTTGCAAATGTCTTACTAAATTTTTATCAAATGAATATGTACATTTATTACTCTGATTAAATTATCTCCTTTTATGATTAATAAGATAAATTTTAATTATATTGGGATCCATACATAAATTTCTTTGATCCTTTCTAGCTAATGTCTATTGCTCTTTATGAGAGAGGAAGAAAGAATGCCAAATTTTTTGATTTTATGACATGTTTAGTTAAACTCGGTTAGATGTAATGATCCGTCCTATCGTTATTAAAAATATTTGCGATAAAATACACGATTTTATAAATTGGTCTATCTTGTCGGTTAGGCTGAGATCGACTTATAACACCCCACAAATTTCTAAGCTAAGGCCCGAACTATTGTTTACTTGAAAACCGTTTTTAAACCCTTTCTCTCCCACAATCACTCCATTTAATTCCAATATCCCATAGACCAAGTCCCCATTCAATTCCCTGAATTCCCAAATCACCCATTTCTTTTCCAAATCCCTCATCCCCATTCCCCAACGATTCCACCAGTCCGGGTTCGCTGTCAAAGGCTTGCAAAAAGGGTCTAGAGGTTTATTTCAATCACACAGTCACCATTGTTGTATACTTGTAAGGCATGTTGATTTCTCCTGAACTTTGAAGTTATTCATAGTTTCCATTTGAAATCACAACAATTAACTTGACCTTGGGTTGTTAATTTTGTGTTTGTATGTGAAATTGTATGCTAGAAACACCCTTGGTATGATGGTATGTTAGTGTGTAATTACATAAAACTGAATAAATCAAGTAATAGGCCGAATTGGAAGTTTTGCCTTAGGGTTCTTAGGTTTCAGTTTGCTAACCTGTTAAAATTGTGTCAAATGAGACCCTAAGGATAATGAACTACCATATTCCGTGTAGGCATCATGTGTTTGTAATTATTGAATCAAATGGCACAAAAATTAAACCATCTAAAATCTGGCACAAAACTGACCCACGAGACCCCATCTACGGACCGTAGGTCATTCTACGGACCATAGGTTGCGTCCATGGGCCAGCAACACACAAATTCTTTTGCCAAGTGTTGAACTACGATCCGTCGTTCCATCGACGGACCGTTCTGCACATTTGTGGTTCCCACTTCAGAGACCCAAATTTGGATACTCTTACCTACAGAGGGGACCCACGGACCGTCGATCCCTCAATGGACCGTAGGTACCCACCGTGGGTCAGTAGTTCAACTACTGGCCATATTTTTTTAAGTTTCTATTTTGATTCCTTTATTATTCTTAAATTCTTCTAGGTGTTTTATTTGCTTGTTTTGGTACTAATTAAGCTCCTACATGTACTATGGCCCTTAATCAAACTCTGACTTACGCCGCAAAGGGGAAATTGAAATTTGTCGCTCCCTCACGGTGTTTGATCATTGTGGAGGACACGAGGACATTGACTACATTCCTCCCAACACCAGGACCTCCCCTACTTCTCTTCACACTACGAGCAACCGAGCCCAACTGGTGTTTCCCGATGTGGTCACTACTCCCCAGTCTGAGGAGAGGGACACACCGATCGGATCACCGGCTGGCTCTGAGTTTGCATTTGGCTTCGGCTCCGGCTTCAGTTCTAATGGCATCACTGCCTCATCTTTTGAGGCTAATAGTGCGGACGACAATCAAGTTCCCTCCAATTCCGAGCCTACACCAGTTGCTGAGGAGCCGAATCGATGTTGTGTGGAGGGCCAATATCATATATATAAAGTTGTGTGCATGTTGAATGAGAACAATAAGATGGCTTGACTAGTCATCGAGGAGCGCTAGGCTCTCACATGTAGCCTCCACACCGTTCTTGTCATTGGCGGGCTTTTTCGTAGACACGTGTGTGAGTGGATGGCACGACCCCAGGCACGTACATCGAGGAGATAGTCAGGGAGTTCTATCCTTCCTATGCCACCACTGTTAGAGGGTCCATCTCTTAGAGGACTAAGCCCGCAACTCAGCCTCTACTTGAGGCTACACTAGTTCGAGGATTTTCTGTGGACATCTCCGAGACCACCCTCCGCAGGATCATCTATGGCCCAGATCACACTCTTCCTATCAACACAACAGAGCTAGACTATCGCATTGGCATCATCCAGAGTGGGGCATTTAAGAGTAATGCCGAGCAACGGGATTCACTTATTAAGTGGCTAGCATGACATCTCACCCCAGATGGAGAGTGAGCAGAGTGGGTATGTACTTCGAGTATGGGCATCAGGAAGGCCACCTTAAATTTTGATATTCTTCTGGCTGCTGGTATGTAATAGGCTCTCCCCCACTTAAGCGGAAAATATTGTCACATAGGACCGAGCGGTGATAGTTGCAACCATGGTAGCGGGACTTGAGGTTGGTTTTGTCTGTATACCGATCGAGTAGATCTATGAGAGGGCCTTCAAGGCCACCACCACTTTGCCTTTCCCCTTCTCATTTTCCTGCTTTGCTGGGACTCTGGTGTACCAGATTGGCAATGTGACAGGTTGCTTCAGGCAACCAAGACTCTAAACTTGTGGTTGATCCGGGATGACGCCAACATAGCTGCACATTGTAGAGAGCCACTGGTTGAGGTACCACCTCTTGGTGATGATCTTGCTGCCGAGGTCGTACAGATGCAGGTTGCTGACCCCACTGTTCCAACAACTACTGTAGACACCCAGGCTCCACCGTGTCAGGCCGCCAGTCGCGCCCCGAGCTCATTCGGCACCACCCACTCCTTCGGATCCTCCGTCATCCCTCTAGCGCGAGTTGTGATTATGGAGGCATAGATGACCACAATACTATAACACATTAGGCCGTGGATGCAACACTCGATTGAGCAGTCTGTGGCTAGGATGGAGTAGCTCATGGACCAGAATAATCAGGCCATTCATAAGAACCTGGATTCATTCAAGCTCTGAGTCTTGGAGAGTCCGACCTCTACCATTGATCTATCCACATTCCAGGTAGAGTTGGCCAGCCTTCACGCCGATATGGATTCCCCCTAGTTCCTCTCGAGTCTGCACTAGAGGCTTCCCCCACTGATGGGGTTGACACCATTGTGATATCTGCTTTATTTGGTGATGAGGTGCCGCCATCAGATTCTTCCTGTGCTGCTGGGTAGCGACCCCGCTACAGTCATGCTTTGGATGATGCTGAGGCCCATAGAATGAAGAAGAAGGAGCGAGAGCAGACAGAGGTGGCTCGGAGGGCATCCATAGTTGATGAGGAGCATTGACATCAAAGGGCTACAGAGGTAGGTGTTGGCCCATCTAGAGGCGTGAGAACTACTGATGGTGCCTTGAGATTTAGTGATAACACTACTGAGGGTGCTGAGATTGTAGATGGGAGCGCTACTGATGGCGTTCTACTTGTTGATCCAATGTGTTCCGGAAACCTGACCCACCCGCTTCTTGAGTGGTCTTCGGCGCATATGCGCCACAGGTTTGCTTCACTCGATCCTTTACTTTTTATATTTTTTGTGTGCATTGGGGACAATTGCACTTTATTTTGTTGGGGGTGGGGTAAACTGATTGTGAGTGATAGGGTGAAGTGTGAGTAACCCAAGTCATAATCCTCTCTTAGGGTTTTCTTGTCTGTGTTCTTTTTCCCCAAGAGACTGTTTTATTTTCTGTTGAATCGGCATGTTTAGGTATGTATGTGTAGGAGTAAGTACAAAAATGAAAGCATGATGGCATAAAAGCATGAAAAAAACTTGGCATGTTTAGGAATGTATGTGTAGGAGTAAGTAGAAAATGAAAGAACGATGGAATAAAAAGCATGAAAAAATGATCCCTGTCCAAAAATGATGAAATGTGCTAGATCTATAGGCGTGATAAGTCGAATGTGCTCGATCTCAATGTGACATGATAGGAACCGATTTGAGTTCATGACTTAAGCTAAAACTTGAATTGGGTAATTTGATAATCTGATAATGAAACAATGTGCAAAGAGTGTGAGAGAAAAGTTGAATGTTCATACAGTATGTGCCAATCTAGAACTTTCCCCGTTGGTCCTGCTAAGATGATCTAGGCTAGAAGTTGGGAAGTGATCATAGGCCCTTTTTCAAATTAGTCCAGTTAAACCTAAAATGATCCAACCAAATGAAATCAATGCTTCCTTTGATCCAAATATTTGAGCCTAAAATAGACCATTTCTTTTGAATAACCTAAGTCACCTCCCCTAAAATAATTGTCTTGGCCACGGTCCCTCCTTGTACATATGCACATTGACTTAGGCCAAAAGCCTAAGTTGAGGATGGAGAATTCAAAAAGTTACCTTGATCTTGTCCCTAGTCCGACATCAGATATTGTGCACCTCGACTCATGCTAAACACATAATTTGAGGGTGGCTGTGAAAAAGGAAACTTGAAAAAAAGGGTATCAAAAGAGTTGTGTTGAAGAGAGAAACTGAAAAGAAAAAGGTGTAACTGTGTGCAAAAAAGGCAAAAAGATGATACACAAAACTGCTGAAAGAAATAAAGAAAAATAAAGTGAAAGAAAAAGAAGAAAGTGAAAAAGAAGAAAGTGAAAAAGAAGAGCCGCAAAGTCAAAAGTCACATCTATGTTGAAATGAGTCAATGGAAAGAAAGTAAAATGAAAGGATGTCAAAAATAGGTTGAGAAAAGGCGTAAAAAGCCAATGTAATGTCAAGGAGGGCAGAAAGTCACTAAAAAATACCCAAATGTACCACAACTGATCCTGAGCCTACGTTACAAGTTAAGAAAGTCCTATAGTGATCTTGGCAACTTGTTTGGAGATTCTAAGTAGTGAAAATAAGGGCAAGCCTATGGTATTGAGCACTAACTGTACTTGAAGTTACTTCTGAGCATCAGTGTTGAACGAATCCTAACAAACTTGAAAGTCACATCTCTTGTGAGTGAAAAAGGATCTCGTTTGAAGTGAGGCAACTAGTTACATTGTTGGAGAATTGATACCTTGGTGATTGTGAATGGTGTATGTTCTGGTGTTTGTTGGTCCATATATGTCATGTTTTGATCCATATGAGTTGATTTGTTGAGTCTAAGAGAAAAGTTTTGCACTGAGAAAATGGAATGGATTAAAATGGCCATGTGATTGCCTGAGTTTGTATGTTTGCTTCTACACTAGTGTCGTTTAGAGTTTAGTGTGTCACTTGAGGACAAACAACATGTTTAAGTTGAGGGTGTTGATATACCGTGAGTTTACGGTATTTTTGATTCATTTCACTTAAGAGTTGTGTTTGTCTAGAGCCATTTTTTTTGGAAATAATGTTTTATGTGTTATATTTGCAGGAAATAGGCTTGGACGCGATTGAGTGAGATGACAGCTGAAAATCTGCAGAAGTGGCCACCCACGAAGGGACCTACGGACCGTAGGTCCTATGATAGTCAGTCGATGGGTAGGCGTAGATAAGAGCATCAGGGAAGTCTGACAAAGTGTGGAACTAAGAAGCGATCCACAGACCGTAGGTCGACCCATGGGCCGTCCTGCACATCCGTCGAAGATGTTAAGAGAGTTGAAGTTCCAGTACCTGATGAAAATCCTAAGTGTGGAGCCACGGAAGAGGACACAAGGACCGTAGGTCCACCTACGGTCCGTCCTGCACGTCTATTGATGATAATCAGAGAATGTTGGTTCCAGGTCTTGTAGAAAAATTCTAAGTGTTGACTAACGGAGGGGACCTACGGACTATACCCACGGTCCGTAGGTCGAATCGTCGATCAAAGGCGCGTCCCAGAAGTTTATTTCCTTATTTTGTTTCCTTTTTGTTTAGGACATGTTTTTTTGTAAATAGGGTATGCAAACCTCTTTTTTGGGGATTAGACATTATTGTTTACTTTTAGTTCTTGATATTTTCTTGGGAATTAACTTGCACGGTCCGTAGGTCGAATCGTCGATCAAAGGCGCGTCCCAGAAGTTTATTTCCTTATTTTGTTTCCTTTTTGTTTAGGACATGTTTTTTTGTAAATAGGGTATGCAAACCTCTTTTTTGGGGATTAGACATTATTGTTTACTTTTAGTTCTTGATATTTTCTTGGGAATTAACTTGCACGGTCCGTAGGTCGAATCGTCGATCAAAGGCGCGTCCCAGAAGTTTATTTCCTTATTTTGTTTCCTTTTTGTTTAGGACATGTTTTTTTGTAAATAGGGTATGCAAACCTCTTTTTTGGGGATTAGACATTATTGTTTACTTTTAGTTCTTGATATTTTCTTGGGAATTAACTTGCACGGTCCGTAGGTCGAATCGTCGATCAAAGGCGCGTCCCAGAAGTTTATTTCCTTATTTTGTTTCCTTTTTGTTTAGGACATGTTTTTTTGTAAATA
>JAJONZ010027971.1:0-23045 GCA_029582445.1 Solanum paucissectum
AATTTTTTTTGGGGGTGGGGGGCTGGTAGGGGGGTGGATGGGGGGTGGAGGGGTCGAGGGTAGGGGTGAAAAAATGAAATTTTGAAGTTGAAAATATTTTTTTAAAATAAACTTAAATTTTTTTTTGGGGCTGGGGGGGCTGGTAGGGGGTGGGTGGGTGGGGGCGAGGGAGTCGAGGGTAGGGGTGAAAAAAATAAAATTTTGAAGTTTAAAATATTTTTTAAAAACAAACTTAATTTTTTTTTCCGGAAAATGTTTTCCTTCATACCAAACACACCCTATATTATAATTTATTTTTAAAATCTTGGTGTATTTATTTTAGTTAGTTGGCAGCAATGGAGTGGTTCACTTTTTCACGTCAGCGCATTTGTATATCATGCATTTTGCCTGAAATATTCGAGTGTTTTTTTGTTAAAAGGTTGGATGGTTAAAGTGTCTGTTTGTGCACTATGAAAGTTGGAGGTCAAAGTTGAAATTTGAAGTCAAGTTAAGGGTCTAATATATGTATTATGCCTATAAAATATTTCAATTTTCACTGTTTCTTGTTTGAACATTGGTGGCCTTTGTATATAAATTTATTTGGAAAATGGATATTTTTAACTTATTAGGCTACTCTATGAATATTTTGGAATCAAACTATTGATGATAGAGTTAATGGTCACTTAATTTTAAATTGTTCACTTAGAAAGTAACTGAACTTTGAGTTGTTCACTTAGAAAGTCACTTAACTATTGATATTTCACTTAGAAAGTCACTCAATCAATTTAAATATTTTTTTCATAAAATTTTATTGAAATTTAATTTTTATGTTAAACTATTTTTTAAAGAAATAATAAGATAAAGTATATTTTTATTATTTCGTTCAACCAAATTATTTAATTATATTTTTTTTTTTTAAAACGTACCGTAGCAATTGACCCCAAAAAAGCCTTTTTCAGTTTTAGCAATTATAAACTGGAATTAAATATGTTAAAAAATGATAAAAAAAGAAGAAGTTGGAAATTGATAAGAAGTAGTAAATAAAATAGGGAAAATTGTATATAATAGCAAACTATTAATTCAAATTAAATGCTATAAATATAGTTTGATTTAATTGTACCCCATAGCAAACTGTTGCTATTTCACCTCTCTCCTGGTGAATTTCGCTCGCCACTCTCGTTCTCTCCCTCGCCTCTCTCATTTTTTATACAAACGCAAGTGTATAAAGTGTGTTTGTGTTTGTATAAAGCGAGAGAAAATTGTATTTATACATATATTTTCGTTCCCCTCTCTCCCCTCTCCCAGATCTCGCTTGCCACTCTCCCAGATCTCGTTCTCTAACTCGCCTCTCTCACTTTATACAAAAACGCAAATTGTATAAAATGCGTTTGTGTTTGTATAAAGCGAGAGAAAATTGTATATATACATATATATCCGTTCCCCTCTCTCCCCTCTCCCAGATCTCGCTCTCTCACTCGCCTCTCTCACTCGCCTCTCTCACTTTATACAAAAACGCAAATGTATAAAATGCGTGAATATTGTATATATGCATATATTTTTGTTCCTCTCTCTCCCCTTTTCCAGATCTCGCTCGCTCACTCGCCTCTCTCACTTTATACAATTGATCTTTTTGTATATGTATACCAAAGCAGATTATACAACTGCTTTCTTTTGTATATGTATAACGAAATATGCATATTTATGTTTGCTATGGAGCACAATTATGCAAACTTTGCTATAGCATACAAATATGAATTTTGTGTTTGCTATATGTGAAAGTTGCTCATTAAAATACGCAGCAACGTGCCATTTTTAAAAAAAAAAATAGGTATAAAGAAAAATTATACTTCGACAAAATGCAATAAAATAATTAAAATAAGCATCTTATTATTTTTTAAAAAAATAGTTAATTTTTTTTTATTTACAAAAATTTAATGAAAAAATTAATTTAAATTAGTTGGGTGACTTTTTAAGTAAAATATCAATAGTCACGTGACTTTTTAAGTGAACTATTAATAGTTGAATGACTTTTGAGTTATAAAACAAAGTTGAGTGACTTTCTAGGTGAACTACTGAAAATTGAGTGATAAGTAGCCAAAACCCTCCCCAACCTATAGCCAGATTTTCAACTACACACTCAAATTTTACGGGGGTCCTATTACCCCCTGAATTATTTTAAAATGAAATAAGTAGCCCCTTAAAACGTCATATCCAGATATGTGTCTTTTGGTGAAACACAGTGCTTGACACGTGTTTTCACCTGTAGATCTTTTTTTTAAAGACATTTTTTTTTCTTTCTTCTTCATTCATTGTTTAGCCCTAATTATTTTTTGAGAACTTTGATTTGGAGAAAATATTGGGGGTTAAATTGGGGGGTCTCTTTTGTCTTCTCCGGAGGGATATGTCACCGTCGTCGGCATAGTCTGAGAATTTCGCTGCCACCACCATCTCCATCTATGTCTTTGTTATTTATCCGCCTTCACCATTAGCTCCTCCACCTACTCAAAGAGCTCTCGTCATTTCTTTCAAAGAATAAAGCTCGAAAAAAAGAACATTCACACCACTGCCAAGACCACTATATATGAGTCTAATTAATGTTTGTGAGTATTTTCATAATTTTATAAGTCTATGTGATGGAGTTTTTATAATTAAGAGAAGGTAATTGCTTGTCGAGAATCTAGAAAAAAAACTAAAAAACACATGAGGGATTTAGATCTACATGTAATTTTTTTTTCTTTTTTAGGGTACAATTGCATTTGAACCCAGATTGATTTTTCAAATTTGATTCAAATTATTTTTTGGTGATTGGAGATGGTGGATTTAATTGTTTTTTCAAAAAATTTACATGAGAGTTGTTAGAAATTTATAATAATGAATCCGGTGAAGATGACAGTAATGGTGCGACGATTTTGGGATGATAAGAGTGGAGAGATTTGACATATGCTACCATGGAGAAGAAAGAAATTATTTTAAAAAATAATAATAATTAAAAATACAAATATTTATAAAATAACATATTTAAAACAAAATTTTAATATTGTTTTGGCTGCACACTCTCTCAAAGAGAGTGAAATACACTCACTTTGCCATGTAAGCATTTAGGGAGGTAATAATTTCAATTTTATAAAATTTGGAGGGGTAATAGGACCTCCGTAAAGTATAAGTGTGTAGTTGGAAATCCGGCTATAGATTAGGGGGCTTTTGACCATTTTCTCATTTGAGATATTAACTCAATGATGATAGAGACATTTTTAGACTGTACTATAACAAATGACATTTTTATTCAATTTTGAATAGTTTAACGGCATATTCGATAATGCAATAGTAATTTGAGTCTCCTCCGTCTTTTTTCAAACTATTCTGAAATGCTTTATTTAAGCTGAGATTCTACTAAAAATAGGAGTATTTTTTTTTATCATGAGATAAGAATAATCTTTCTCAAAATTTCACTAATCAAATTATACAAGGAATATGTTATTATTATGTTTTTTAATCGAGCTAAAAAACAAAAATACTTTTTAATCTTTAGTAATAGTTTTATTGATACTTATTTTATCTTTAATAAAATAATTTATACTCTACTTGTTTTAAACCATAAACTTTTATAAATATCTTTTTATTTTTTAAATTTCGTATATAATCAGAATCAAACGATTTTTTTTAAAATTTTTTTAGGTCTGCAACTTCACGTGACTGACTCGGAAAGAGTACATTGATTTGCAATAATTTAAACAGTATAAAGTAATCCAACTAATTTCTATATAAAATATATATTATAAATATTTTTATTTTATTTTTTAATTTTCGACATTTTCCACGTGCAGATTCGGAATATTGGGTTATATATATCATCAAAGTGTATTTGCCGGCAAATAATTCAAACTCTAATACAACAAGCTTGAAAAATAGCTCCAAATCATGCAATTAATTAAAGGTAATTGATTAAATTTAAGATTTGTTGCCACATAAGTCAAACTTTAACAACGCAAGCTTGAAAAATAGCTCCAAGAATCTTTTTTAGAAAATTTATGCATATGACATTTATTATATGTTTTACTATTAAATAATAGATTTTTTTAAATTTTTTTTTATGAAGTTAGTATAAGTTATGGAGTTGTCTTTGATATAAAATGTTTTTTTTTCAATCCCGAATTCAATAGTATTTTAGATCCCAACAAATGAAAAAAAAATTAAAAAATTAAAAGCTAGAATATAATCGAATAACAAACTAATTATTGTCTCTTTTATTAAATACTTTATTATTGTTGTTACTATCTAATAAAAACTGACATTTCATGTTTTTGTGCTATTTTTGAATGGCTAATCTTGTATTGATAGCCTTTTCATGAAAAATATTTGGGTCATAGTGCTCCATTTTATTCATCTTTTGATATTCTCTTTAGAGATCGTTTGGCAGAGTTTATTACAAAAATAATGTATGTATTAATTTTATGTATTAGTAATATCTTATATATAATTAATATTTATATTAGTTATATATTTTATTATATATTGAGGAGTGTATTATTAATATGATAGATTTCTAGGTATTAGTAATGTAAAAGGATTTAATACATGTATTAGTAATATCTTATATATAATTAATATTTATATTAGTTATATATTTTATTATATATTGAGGAGTGTATTATTAATATGATAGATTTTTAGGTATTAGTAATGTAAAAGGATTTAATACATGTATTAGCATGGTTAAAGATTCAATTACCTCTCAAAATCCTTTTATTCTCTTTTCCACCATAGTTGTGAATGATATTTTTGTATGTAAATATTTTTATGCAATGCATGTTATTTTTAGTACATCAAACCAAACAATGCATAAGAAATAATTTATTTATAATTAATGCAAGCATAACTCATACAAGCATTACACATACAAATATTATTTATATATATTTTATTTAGCATTATTTTTATACACAATCTTACACGCACCAACTTTAATCGTCAAGTTATGCCAACCATTAATCCATTATAATGGACCCACAAAATAATGCAGTCTTTGAATTTCCTGTTTTTTCATTTATAGATTTTAGAGTTGAAAATTTAAAGTTGTATCGGAATATGTATTTTATTTGAAATTGTGTTGTGGACCATTTTGTCCATTTTTTTTATATTCTCTTTAAAGTTGTACACGTATTTTTAATTGTCAAGTTATGTCTATTATCACGAAATAAGTTATTTCACTATATTATAAGCAAAGGATTAAAAAAGGATTTATATATATAGTGATTTATTATATTATTAGTATAATTTAACATATTATATATGCCAGGTAATTACTTATCATTTTTGCTTTTTAAAAAAAACTATGTGCAGAAAAAGTGAAGAAAATGATAAATCTTTCAGCATGCTCAATATTTCAATCAAATCATTATGCAAAGTCCAAGCCAATGATGACCTGGCGTGAGAGGAGACTTTCTTCTTCAACTATTTAAGAGCTAGAATGTCTATTTTTTTTTATATTTAAGTACACAAGTCTTCGATCTTCCTATCTAACGTTCATTTTTCGATTGACACTAAACCATAGTCTAAAACAACATTGAAGGAAAATACACGATGTTAATATGGTATATCCATACATACATTTATACTGTTGATATATATATATAGAAGTTAAACTCAAAAAAATTACAGAAATTAAAGGCTCACCCTATTCCATAAGTGCCTCCAGTGACAAGAGCCACCAAACCATTAAGTGACCATCTGGATCCTCCAACCTTTGCCATATATATATTGTGTAATTTCTTCTGTCTAGCTAATTGATTATTCAAGAAAAAAAATTATATTGAAAATATATAGCAGTATTGTTTTCATAAAGAACAAACTTTATGTTGGTCCCCCTTTAATTATTTGATCATTATTGTCATGTACATTGAATACGATAAGCAATATGGGTTCTGTCTCATCAATTTCAGAGAAACATTATTGAGATAGCTATACGTATTGATTCTCTTTCTGTTATATACAAATACAATACCAAGAATGTAATGATTTTTTTTAATACTATTAATGTCATTTAAAGTTCGATTACACAATGTACATTCAATTTTTAGAAGACTAAGAAGCAACTCGATCGCCGGACCATAATAGAGTGGTAAGGATGGTGTGTATGCTATTGTACCACTATTTTGTAAAAGTAGAGCTTGACTCAAGTAAATCATATTAAGATATCAATGTATCAATAATTACCTTGGAAATAGCTTCTACAAATACTATTTTATTTTGTTTTTGTTTTTTTTATTATAATGTTATGTATAGAAACTTATCTTGAATACATCAAAAATGTTGCTCAGATCTGAGGTCAATATCAGCTTGAACACATGAAGAATGTCATATGTTCTTATATAGAAATATTTTAACTTCAAATTTTTCATTAACATACAAATATACATCTTTGACTAGTTTTAATTCAAATAATTTAAAAAGTTTTTTTCTTTCTAAAATTTCATTTTCAGTTAAACACCGCCACATACATTAAGGCGGAGGGACTAATATGAGAGCTTGAGATCTAATAATAAAGTAGAAAATAAATATTAATTTTGAGATATGAAGTAATTAATAAAGTCTTTAAGACCACTCTACATAGTCTCAGACTCAAACTCACTTACAATTACAAGTCGAATAATTATGATATTAAATCGACAACATTGTTTTAATTTGCGCAAAATTTTACATACGTGAAAATTATGGTAATCTTTCATTTTGGGTTCTTGAGTTCGAACCCCATTCAATGGCTTCTGCAACCGCTCTCTCTCGTTCTGTAATTTTATTTTCTTCATTATCAGACGATGAAACGGGCAACGAAGGAGAAACTGGTGACCCGAATTCCTTACCCGATTCGGCCCAAAGGAAAGTGAGAGCAGTGACCACGTCACTGATCGATGGACGAACGGTTGGATCTTCTTGTAGACACATTGCAGCAATCGCAACCGCTTGATTAAAACTTCTTTTTGGAATATCATCTTTAAATAATGGATCTGCCAGTTCTGAATATCTACTTGTGTCTTTGAAAAGTGGTTCCGCCTGGAAAAAGAAATAGTAACAAATTTAAGTTTTATACACTGACGATATAAAAAATATATTTATAAAAGTATAAGATAATTATTAAAGTATATCGATAACATAAGTGTATATAAGTTAAATTTGATTACAATAGTAATTCACTATTATGGATTATTATCATGTTTACTAACAATACCACATTTCTATATATAATAACAATAATTAGGTTTTTAAATATATTTTTTTCGGGAACTCTCACCCTTCTGGAGTGTTTATCATTTGACCAACTCTCTCTAATTGATACTTAAAGTATGTATGTCTTTTTTTACTTATTTTTTGCACATACATGTAGTAATATATTAGCTATGTAGAGTTAAAGGAGTTCAGTTGAATCCCCTTTTTAAGAAAAAATTATATTGTGCAACTAGCGTAAACATGATTGTTTTTTGGTTATATATAAAATGTTGAATCCCTTTTGCATCAACCAAGATATAAAAGGGGATTAAGAAATTTGTGATAGACCACACATCCAAGCTTTGAATGTAACATTCTAATATTTTCATAAAATCCTGATTTCGCTACTGACTAATGCTAATCATGAAAATTAGAAAAATAGAGTAGGAGGGAGAATGTTTGACTTACCCAAGCAACTAAAATCTGTTCATGTCCATTTTTTGTAGGATCAACAGCTCTTTTTCCAGTAATTAGCTCCAATAAAACAACACCAAAGCTATAAACATCTGATTTAACAGAAAGTTGTCCTGTTCTTTGATATTCTGGAGCACAATAACCATAAGTTCCCATAACTCTGGAAGAAACATGGGAATTATCACCCATTGGTCCAAGTTTTGCTAATCCAAAATCTGATAATTTAGCATTGTATTCTTTATCCAATAAAATATTTGAGGATTTCAAGTCTCTGTATATGACTGGTGGATTTGCTTTATGATGTAAATATTCTAGACCCTTTGCTGCATTTGATGCTATTTTCATCCTTGTAAACCAATCTAATGGACTTCTATCTGCTGAAACATCTAAAAAATAATAATTCAACATTGGTTAGTTTAATATAGAGATAATTTC
Source organism: Solanum paucissectum (assembly GCA_029582445.1). NCBI lineage: Eukaryota > Viridiplantae > Streptophyta > Magnoliopsida > Solanales > Solanaceae > Solanum > Solanum paucissectum. The sequence goes on from JAJONZ010027971.1 coordinate 8,089, forward strand.
ATGCATAGATAAAGAGTCGAAATTTTTATTAAAGGAGTTCAAAATATAAATAAGTAAACATACAATATGCAAATGGGATCCAACTTGTAGTGTCACAATTAAAAAAAATGTTCAATAGCTACTCCCATAAATATTTTGATTGAATCGGTGAGAAAATAAAAGATAGTAATGTTTACATACAAAAATTTAGGTAATTTCTCATTATTTTAGTGAGAATATGTATCCCATCATACATTTTTCTAATGAACTAATATGGCGGAAAATAATTGAAAAAAAATCATGTCTTATAGCACAAATTTCTAAATGATTCGCGATGAAAAAAATCTGTATTTCTAATAATGTATAAATACATAAAAAATAACTTTGACATGTTGATGAAAATGCAATTACAGATAAAAAAAAAATATACTATATTTTAGTCAGAGGTGGTGGGTATCTTGCTCTATTGTATACATGGACGGAGCTAAGGTATCGCAAGTAGTTGTTCTGAATCTAAAATTTACATTTTATATATGAAGTGAAAAAATAGTTTTTTTATATAATACTATGTTGAATTTCAATTTCTTTCTATATTATTATTACTTTACAAGTGATCTGACTGTATAAATATTTTTTACGAGTACATAAAACTTAAACTCATACGTACCAAATAGATGATCCTCAAGGGCTCCCTGTTGCATATACTCATAAACTAGAAGTCTTTGTTCTCCATCAGCACAATAACCAATGAGGTTAACAAGATTATTGTGGTGAAGAAGGCTCAACATTAACACCTCTACAAGAAATTCTCTATTTCCTTGTAATCCATTACGGTCAAGCTGTTTCACTGCTATAACCTGAAAAACAAAAATCATAGTGTACAATTTCAAGGACAAATGGTAGATGAATTCAAGATTTTAAATTTATAATTTTGACTTTTAAGATAGGATGGTAAATTATTTATATATATTAGGGGTAGCAAAATTAACTCTGAAAGAACATGTTTCATTTATTAACTCAATCTGTCTTAAACCACTCAAATTCATCTCATCTAAAAGTTGGTCTGATTTAGGGTCAAGTATATGACATTTTCAAAAAATATATTTATATAACTTTTTTTGGTTAGATATGTTATATATAATAACTATAATAAAGGGGAAAAAAAGTTACATATGTTCTGGTTGGTAACTAAACAAATTATGAAAAGAAAAAACAATAAAACTAGAATTGGTAAAGATTGGACGATTGGATTATGACTCATTATTTAGCCTACCTTGATTCAAGAAATCTTAATAATAATTCAGTTGATCGGCTACCTGATCCATTTCCATTTTAGTAATAATGAAAAAAAAAACTATCTTAATTCAACCCATTTCAAACAATGACTTAATTATTTATTAATTCAGTTAATTTTGTCTCATTCAAGTTCAATCTAAACCGTCCTGTGGTAGTAATAGTGCGAGCTAGTCTGTAGTTAGCCATGTTAATGTAAATACTGAAAAATCGTCATTGTCATGGAGTTTTAAATTCTATAGGTAAAACTCCATGATAATAATATTACGAAATTTGAAACTTCAGGACGGTGACTATTTTTCTATTGTGTGTCAAAAAAAATTAGAATTACCTGGCCAGTTCTATCAAGGTGACCTTTGTAAACTCTTCCAAATCCACCTTCACCTATTAAACATTCTTGGCGGAAATTCTTTGTAGCAGTTGCAAGTTCTCTAAAAGTGAAAGTTTGAGCTGCAATATTCTTGTTTTCTTCATCCTTCTTATAATTACCAACCGTTTGGCTTATTATATTCTCTGAAAATTATAAATATTTTATTTATTACAAGAAAAAAGATTTATGTAAACACACAATTAGTTTGAAATTAAGGCACAGTTGATTGATCATGCAATGCAAATTGCGATCCCATAAATTCAACTGAACCCAATACTTTTACCACGAGTCAGATGATGAAAAACATAGATGAAAAAAAGGTGATAAGATGAATTTAGCTGAACTCAATATTTTTTATATATAGCTCTAATTAGATAGATTGAACAATCAAATTTAAACATGAATTTCAATAAATATTAAATTTTGAATACATAAATTTCAAATTACAATAGGTTGGTACCAACCAATAACATAGATGAAAGGGAAAAAAAAGTGATACAGAACATATAGCTTGAAATTTGGATCGAAACAAAGTGGTTGGTTTCGATGAAAACACACCTACATAGAATTTAAACTTTGAATTTTCAATAAACATTACTATTAAATTTTGAACCCATAATTTCGAAATTATTAATGACTTGTTGATAAGAACATAGACGAAAAAAAGCTAACATAAACGTATAATATAGATTGAACAATCAAATTTAAATCCTGAATCCGTACCTGGATGTGTTCGTTGCGGTGGTTGAGAATGTGGCTTATGCTGCGTCTTTGTCTTAGAAAAAGGCTGTGCTTGTTCTGGTGATAGATTTTCTCTATGAGGATGAACAGAAGTTGATGTTTCTTTTCTTTTCTTTTTATTATTATTATTAGATGTTTTATTCTCATTAAACGAAAAACATGAAAAACAATTCATGTCTTTTATTCTAAAAAATGAACAACAAAAAAAACAACCAAATTCTCCAATCTTGATCCTATTTTTTTTGTTTTTCTATTACAAAAAATAATATGTTGAAGACAAAAAGGTTGTTTGCTATAAAAGACTTAAGAAAATACGGGTCTTGTTTATGAAAATGCAGAGACCCAAGAATGCAATTAATGGAAAATGGTCTCTATAAATATATGTGTATAATTAGGAATAATCTGTCTGGCTAATTAATTAAAATTTGAATAAATTGTTTTTTTTTTCTTCTAAATGAGCCATTTTTGTTTAGCTGGAGACAGAGAAAGGATAGGTGATGGAAGCATGTTCTTTTTTTTTCTTTATGAAATCATCCGTAGAAAATGGAGATTTTAATGGATTTGAGGATTTGGAGGAATGTTTGGTAGAGATGTGTGTGAGAGAACGAATTTTTTATAAGCAGTGTCGATGGTAATTACATTTGTTAATATATTAGAGTATTAACTTAAACGCAAATAACTTAAAAAGATTAGAATTCTACTACTGTTAATGCTAACCAACTTAAGGGAAATTTAAAAAACAAAAAACAAAAAATAAATGTATAGTCAAAATTACATGAACTGGTATTTTTGAAAGAGCGTTTTCTTTAGTACATATATGGAAAAGTGCTCGACACGTTTATAGCTCAACATAGTATATACAATTAGTGAAATATCAAAGATAAATAGAGTCAAACTATTTTTATCATTTATTATAACTTTAATTTTTTTAAAACGTAAATTTAAATGCTCCTAACTATAGGAGATGAGACACGAGGGTATGCTGCCAAAAAAAGAAGAAAAAGCTGTGACCCACAATAGATGCTTTCTTGATTGTCTTAAATTAAATAGTTGTTAATTTACAAGGCAGTATCCGGGCCAGCTTTCGTGCACCTCGACTAATTCCACGGGACACCAGTCACAGTAATTAAGAATTCCATAGCAAAAACCACTCCACCAAGCAACCTTCAATACATGGCATCATCTGCAAACGAGAGCAATAAGAAGTAACAAATACTGCTGCATCAAATAAAAGAAGAAAAGAAACTGCAAATTGGATCATACCATTATTATCTTCATTCATGTTGTAGTCGTCTTCATCGTCATCGTAATCATAAAGATTCTGTATAATTGTTCAAGAGTTTCAATATACAAACAATTGACAAGCAATGCAAGAATAATTCAATCTAGAGGAACACAAAGCATTCTGATTTCAAGTTCCTTAATATGTCTGTCAAGTTAGAGAAGCACACGGTTTTCCCACATACCTGATTGTAATCTCCGTCATCGCTAAATTCTTCTTCTTCCTCTCCAACCTTTTCCTCTGGATCTTCGTCCTCGTCTTCACCATCTTTTTTCTTTTCATCATCGCCCTATGCAATTGCAGTGAAAAGAAACATAACACTCAAAAGATAAACATTACAGTAGACAAGTCAACTTTTTTGCTAAAACACCTCAAAGGAAACATTTTTTATATGGACAAAGGTAAAACCTTAGACTTTTGATCAAGTTTTTCCAAGAGATCCAATTTTCGCATGTCTGTCACCAAAAAACAATTTCATGAGCTCGACAAATTACAACAAACAGAAGGCAAACGAGAGAAAAGCATCTGCATTTCTTTTTCTTGGCATCTAAACTGATCAAGTACATTGTGTCTACTGAAATTGACAAAGGCGCACGCTTGTGCATATCACATAAGTTAAAACAAGGTTCCAAACCCAGCTTGGTGTCTTTAAAGAGCTCTACCACTGATCAATGGATTGATACACTCAACTTGAAGCAATTACGCCATATGCTTGCATGGGATGTTCAGGTATGTAGTTGCAAATGATCATTATTTGGGAGTCTCCAAGTACATGTGGTACAAAGCCAATGTCTGCCAGGCAATGTACTCATGATGCTTTGCTAGAGGTTCTGATGCAGGTTTATTCAAAGAGCTTTGCTATAAATCAGTACTTCTATTACCAAAGTGTAAAAACTTCATTTTCTTTTAAAGGTAAATAACTTTATTGACAAACCAAACTGTAAAGATTTTATGCATGGTATGTTCAGAGAACATGATTTGCAACTCGACAGCCAACAGTGAAGATCTATGAAATTTCCATATATGAAAGAGAAAGGAAGGCAATTATCCTAACCATTAGGATTGAGGCATAGTTGTTGTTGTATGAAATAGAAAGGAAAATCAAATCATGGTACTTTTACCTAACTCTGGGGTCCAACGCATTACTTTTGTGTTATCTCCCATTTTCCTTCCACCTATAATATTTATAATCATAAAAGCATCTAAGTAAGCAAACATTATAGGTTCAAGAGATCTGAATAAGCAACATGTCAAAGAATTTAAGAATTAAGGATACAAAACCTTCAGCTAGTTCTGCAGGAACATAGTCAGAACCCATTCTTATGAAGTCCTTCAATGGTGGCTTTGGCTTGGCGCTCTCCGACTTCCTATCCGACAACCTTTCTATATCCATTCCTTTCGTTTCTAGAAACATAATATGTGATGTACAGAAGATCAGAAATCTAAAACTAGCGAAGGCTCATACAAAGTAACACGTAATTAATGAAGTAATCTGAAGTTCCGAATGTCAGACATAGAATAACAAGACATTAAATGTCAAATCATGCAGAGGGGTATTCCAGCTATAGAAGATCGGAAATCTGATACTATGCAGTGTGGACATAAACCAGAGCATCAAATAATCCATAATCATAGCAATTTAATTATCAGATAATGCAGAAGGAGAATGATTAATTTTCAAAGACTGCAGAAGGATTGACCATTCTAACAGAAAATGTTTTCCAAACTGTAGTCGAAATGAACCAACCACCTGAGCCTCATGTTTTTTTCCTTTCAGAATTATGTAGCTTCCCTAATTTGCATTGTAAACCATCACAAATTCTCAGGAGGAAAAAATGTAAGAAAAGAATCTTCAAAAAGAAAAAACAAATCCTCTGAAAGAAGAGTCCATGATGACTCCTTGAAATGACAATCTGCTAGTATAGCAGCATGCATAAAATACGAGTATCAGATAAGGTAGAAATACAGGGCTAAGAGCTTAAGAGTTCGCTCTGCAGACGCCAGGCTAGTCATGGCCCGCCAGGTTTGGGTTGTGACAAAACGATAGTGACAATCATGTATAGATAGCTTAATAAGTGGCTTTATCCATTGCTAAACAAGTGGTATGACATTTCCTCAAAAATAGTAGTACAAGTTTCAAGAATTTGAATTCTTACTCTTCAAAACATCACATTCATCTGCCAAATAGAAAGGAGAGGAGTTCCAAAACTTCTGTAAATTTGCCTGCCAAATTGCCAAAGATATCCTTTCCGTGACACCAGCTGCATTACCCAAGTTCTCAACTTCCTGCAAATGGTAGAAAGCTTTGTGTTATCTGCAACCCAGCCAACCACATTAAGCTCAAAACATTTTCAACCTTAAGTAGTAAGAGATCTATCTATATCAAGTTCAATAGTTGATCTCAGCCGACAGGTTTCTAATGATTGCGGACATTAATCAGCTCGGATTATATCTACCAAAAAACTATGAGCCAGGTTAAATCAACTAAACTAACAGTGGACATGATCTCAACCTCCAGTAACACAAGTGATAAGACACATTAATCAGAGCTTATATCAAATGTTTTCACTTGAATATAGAATATATTGTATAACACCAAAAAACAGAAAATCATCCTTTCAGAAGCCACTATTCCTATCCCTTCACAAAAAAATTAATCTCTTACATAAGCACACGTTTTTACAGCTTCAAAAGTTGGAAAAATTCACCCATTTCCCAAAATCAATATATTAATCAACTATGCGTCAATTTCAAATTAATTGTGTCCAATATATGATTCATACAGCTTTATTTATGTGGTATACAGATGCTTCATTATAGTTCAATTATTTTATCTAACAGTGGACCTATCACAATCCTCGTCCCACATACAAACTTTTGACCAAGCTCATTAAATAATGTTACCCATACAGAAACATATATTGTATCATAATTCGTGTGAAGAATATAACATTAACGAACCAAAGGATTTCACTTACAGGGAAAAGTTCAAATGAGACTTGCTTAGCCAGCCGATGGCCACCATATCCACCACGCCCCCGACCCCGCCCTCTGGAGGCCATTAAATCAAACCCTGTATCATGTCCCATAAAAAAGATTAATACATATTACCCGAAGAAAAAAAAAAACAGTAGTCACACCATAAATCTTTTGTTGCTTAACCAGTAGGATAAATACTTGTCGGGGTGAACATGGTTCAGTTTGAGTCTTTAAAAGGGAAAAAACAAAACATATATAAACCAAACCAGACAATCATAAAGCAATTTTTTCAATCACATAATTATTAGTTGTTGACCAAGTATAAAATGAATTTCTCATCCATGCTATAGAGCATGTATACCAAAAGCCAAGCACATTTTGAAGGTGATGTAAAGTACTTAGAATAACTTCTGTATTCACAGACTAGCATATTTGCAAAGCATGTGTTAGAATAGGAATAGAGACATGGGAACAATTTTGACAAAAGCAACAGAGAAACAAAAAAAAAAAAAAAAAGAGAGCTTGAGACATTTTCAACAAAATTTTAGGCATAAAAATGACACAGACTTGAGCAAATCATGCTATATATTACTCCCCCTGCGTCCACTTTTAATTCTCATGGTTTCCTTTTTTAGAGTCAAACGATAAGAATTTTGACAATCTTGATATGCAAATAAATTGCAATTTATACTACTTTTCATATAGTTTTTGAATATTGTTTAAAATATCGAATTAATGCAATCTAATTTAACTTTGAAAATTAATCAAATTGACTTGACAATTAAAAGTGGACGGAGGGAGTACTAGACACCGAAAACAGTAAACCAAAAGTAAATGCACATGAGATCAATTAACAACAAGGAATTAGGACTGGAGAAGCAAAACATTCAGTGGGTTTCATTTTCTTTATTTAGCCTTGTATCATTCAATTGCTTTATGTTGCTAATGGATACAAGTAATAGTCAAACACTTGAAAACCCAAGGAGGAGATAAACTATATATCCAAAGCTAGATGAGGAATAACAAAGCTTATAAACTAACATATGTTAGCATGCTTTTCCAGAACAAGCAGTAATGTATTAGAGTATTTGATATCAATTCCACCTGGGTATGCACAAAAACACAGCACTTGTTCCCAACAGTGACAATATAATATATTATCATACGGAAATATAAATTTATGTTCATTAAGAGCAGCGCGACATAGAGCTGATGACCTTATATTTAAATTTTCACATACGCAAATCTAAGAGCAGGGGTTTAGGGGTTCGATCTTTTTTATGACTTCCTACCCAGTAGAAACGAAAATTTCAAATAGAAATTAAATCCGTAATATCGAATCGAACAGAGAGGGAAAAAGACAACTCACAAATTATAAATTCCAACAAAAATCTTCAGTAAGCTCCACCAAAAAGAGTGACTAATCTCAAATTGGAAGAAGAAAATCAGAAATTTAGGAAGAAGAAATCGTTATTAAAGCTGAAGAAATAGCTACAGCAAGCTGCTAATGTGGTAAATTGGGAAGAAGCGCAATCCTAAAATTGAATGACGAATATACCCTTGAAGAAGCGCACAAGTTTATAAAACTTGGTGCTAGTCCTTAAATAGGGTTCTAGAATAGGCTATATATGTAAACTTATCCATTCCCTATTTTACCCGCTTTGGTTACTTCTTCTTCCAAAACCCTAAACCCTAAAATCAATTGTGCATTTCTTTCTCTGAAACCCTAAAGCTCTTTCCCAGCAAACAAAAATGGTGAAGAAAAGCAAGAGTAAGCAATTACTACTCTATTCTATTAATGTTAGATTTAGATTTTATTTTTTGTGTTAATTTTTTTGGGCTGTTGCAGAGAGTAAGAGCAAGAGGGTATCATTGAAGCAGAAGCACAAGATTATAAGGAAGGTAAAAGAGCATCACAAGAAAAAGGCAAAGGAGGCCAAAAAGTTGGGTATTAACAAAAAGACTAAGGTGGAGAAGGACCCAGGAATCCCCAATGATTGGCCCTTCAAGGAACAAGAGCTTAAGGCCCTCGAGGCTCGTCGTGCTCGTGCTCTTGAGGAATTGGAGCAGAAGAAAGCTGCCCGAAAAGAGAGGGTAATTTGTTTTTATTGCATTCCAAATTGAGCAGAATGCATATTGTTAAACAAAACTAGTTTAAGTATAATCGGTGTTATTGTTGTAAGACGTTTTTGATGCTTTGCTTGACCAGATATATTGTACATGGAAGTTTATAGGCACTGTAATGGGGTCTATATTGACTTGGCTATCATAAAAAAGTGATCCTTTGCTAGGTTTGATTGTTTCATGAGATGCTTGTTGATTCGTCTGACTTCAATTGAAATGTTGGATTGTCGTTATGGAAATAATAGCATGATTGTATAATTCATTATTGTTCACTGGTTATCTGGCAAGAATAAATTGATTTAAGGATGTTTTAATCCATTGGAACACTATCCTAGAAGTGGTGGGTTTGAGACCCAACCCAACTTACAGTGTGGAAAAATGGTCTCTTTCAGTGGATAGGTTCTCTTGCATGTTACAGTTCTGTTGTTCCACAGTTTTTTTCCTTGTGGTATTTGGGCTGTTGTTTAACTACCATAACATTGGTTTTCAGGCTAAGAAAAGAAAGCTAGGGCTGGTCGAGGATGATGACGTGAATAAACTTGCAGACATGGCTTCAGGAGAACAGAATTTTATGGAGGGCAAGGGAAACAATGATTCAACTAATTTTGTTAAAATCCGTGGTATGTCATATTATGTTCTTTGTTTTTGTCATGGGTGGTTGTGGGAGGAAGTGGTAGTGGTTTTGCTTCTTATCTCTTTTTCTCTCCTTGGTCTTTAACACTTGCTTATCCATGCAGAGAACTCGGAAAGAGCTTTCTACAAGGAGTTAGTCAAAGTCATTGACGCTTCTGATGTCATTTTAGAAGTGCTTGATGCTCGAGATCCGCTTGGTACACGCTGTCTTGACATGGAAAAGATGGTGATGAGATCAGGACCTGGAAAGCATCTTGTGTTGCTCCTCAATAAAATTGGTATCCCCTTCCTCATTTTATTTATTAATATTATCATGTATATCATTTTCTAATATCCACATGTATGTGCTGTTTCAAATAAAAAATTATCAGGTGGAGTTCTTATTTGATCAGAATGAGTGAAGGTGTTATAGAGAGCACAAAAGAAGTGGACTTGTTTTTTTCGTGATATTGTGTTTTTATTTTTATAAACGGCATCTTTTTTGCACCCTCCTTTATCTTGATTAAAAAAAATATCTATATAATATGTATCTCTGCTTCTTTTTGATATAGGTCACTAAGACATCCAAACTGCTAATTTATACACTCTTATATGAAAGTTTGACGCCTTACTCTTTAGGTGTTCATAGGAATGCCATTATTTACTTTTTGACTTTGTATTTAGATCTTGTTCCTCGGGAAGCCGCTGAAAAGTGGCTAAAGTATCTGCGAGAGGAATTACCAGCAGTTGCTTTCAAGTGTAGCACCCAAGAACAGAAGTCAAACTTGGGCTGGAAGTCCTCTTCAAAGGCTGGAAAGACTACAAATCTTTTGCAGACAAGTGATTGTCTTGGAGCTGAGAATCTGATAAAATTGCTTAAGAATTATTCCCGAAGTCATGAGGTACTTCTAGGATCAGTTTCTTTATTGGGTTCTCACCTATTTATCTTGCTTCTCAGTTCTGGAATAAGCATTGGAACTTCAACTGCTATGTTTTGTGCACGAAGTGTCTTATCATGCTTCATATTTGGTTGCATGCGCAAACTCATTGATTCTGATCTGGGTTTCAGTGTCATTCAAGTTCGTTCAATTCCACTCTAGAGGATTCATGATATTAAAGACTTATTTTACTTCGATTGTCAACCTAATACAACCCCCATTTATAGATGGAAATAAGACCAGCTATGCCCAACTTAGATTGGTGGTATTCATATTGTTGGTGTTGCACACTTGCGTTAAGTTGGAGCTTGCAACAACTTGTATGTCGATGTAGGAATAAGTATGAGATGTAGATAACCCTATTTTTTCTTAACAAACAGTTGTAGCAGCATTCGAATGCATTAGGCCCCAAATAGGGAAAATTGGATACAGAGGTTTATATAGTTGACCCAACTTATTTGGAATTGAAGCATAGCTGATTGATTGATTTTCATATGCTCCGGGATTCCAGTAGATAAAGATGGGTAGACTTTTAAATCCAAAAGAAATGCTTCAACTCTTCAACTGTCTCTCCATTCTCCCCTTCACAGTAATTTGCTTCTAGGTTACTATCTTATGTGCAGTTTCCATAGCTTTTCAACATCGAAGATCCCCATGGTGTGAACCACCTGTAGATTCACCTAGTTAGGTACCACCATCTAACAGCTGTATTAACTCTTCCCAATGATACTTAAGAGTTATTTTTTCCCATTATAGGGATGCCATTCTTTTTATCCATAAATTTCTTGGCGTTTTGGGTGTCTGGGGAAAAAGGACGGGTGAAAATAACATAAGAAAATTTAGTGTACTCCAGAGGACTTTGGTGTATGGGCAATGAATTAACCTACCTGTTTTTTGTCAATGTTGATGTCATTTTATTGCATTTCTTGCTTTAGTTATGCTGGTACCATGCTAATCCTAAGTTACTTGTTGCAGATCAAAAAATCAATCACTGTCGGTGTGATTGGTCTGCCAAATGTTGGTAAAAGTAGCCTTATTAATAGCTTGAAGAGATCTCACGTAGTCAATGTTGGTGCTACACCTGGGTTAACAAGATCCATGCAAGAAGTCCAGTTAGATAAAAATGTAAAGTTGTTGGACTGCCCTGGGATTGTGATGCTTAGGTCATCAACAGAGAATGATGCAGCTATTGCTCTTCGAAATTGCAAGAGGATAGAGAAGTTAGATGACCCAGTTGGTCCTGGTAAGTAGATTTGGTTAGCATCTTTTGCATTACTCTTGTGTGCTATTTAAATGGTAGATTGATGTGGCTGACTGTGCTTGTATTGTGGGTTGTGCAGTAAAGGAGATACTCAAACTGTGTCCGTCCAGCATGTTAGTAACTATATACAAGGTTCCTGGCTTTGATTCAGTCGATGACTTCCTTCAGAAAGTTGCTACTGTTAGGGGTAGGCTTAAAAAGGGTGGAATTGTTGACACTGATGCTGCTGCAAGGATTGTTCTGCATGACTGGAACGAGGGTATGTGTGGTATCTGTTAAGTTTCTTCGAGGATCTAGTTGAATTTGAAAAAGATGAGTTTTTCTATGTTCATGCTAGTAATGATATCTGTTTGACATATCTCAGGGAAAATACCATACTACACCATGCCCCCGTCTAGGAATGAGGGAGAGCATTCAGAGGTAAAGATAGTTTCAGAACTTGGAAAAGAATTCAATGTTGATGAAGTTTATGGAAGTGAATCCTCAATTATTGGAAGCCTCAAATCAGTCGATGATTTTCTCCCAGTTGAAGTTCCGTCAAATCGCCCCGTTAACTTTGACGAGACCATGCTAGAGGTAAGTGATTCGCTTTTAGACTTTCTTATTTTTCTGATCAGTCCCTTCCGACATTTTCCTTGAAGTTCTGTAACTGCTCTTCACTTTCTCTGCGAATTGAAATGTTTCTATCAGTGCATTATGTACAAATAGTACTGAATCATTGCTGATTCCTGACCATACACATTCACAAAATGAAATACATTAGTAGTTGCGAAATTTAGAGTTGAAGAAGCACAAGTAGAGTTTATGAAGCTTCTTTTTTTATGGATGATTATTTTGCAGGTTTTTGTTTTTAAGAACTTAGCTCTCTGATCAGAAGTTATTTCTGTTTGGAAAAGTTTTTCAGCATAAGAGCACCTATAAGAAAAAGAAAACAGAACATGTACTCTTGAATTTGCAATGTTATCCTTTACATCTCCCATGTCTGAACAAGTAGTGGCATCTATCGACAAAGTATTCTTTTTTAACTGCAGGACAATTTGGAGCAACCGGTGACTCAGAGTAATAATGCAATGGACAACCTTGTTAATAATGACGGAGATGTGGCAATGGATGCTGGAGAAGATGATGCAGGCCGGACAAGTGGCAAGAGTGCTAGCAGCAGACAAAATGAGAAGTTATATACCGAGGAAGGCATGCTAAATACCAAACTTAGAAAAGCTGAGAAGAAAAGGAGGAAGAAAGACAAAGCCTCTACTACCAGTGATATGATGGATGGTGATTATGACTTCAAGGTAGATTATTTCAAGAAGGAATCCACCAAGGATGATGCTGAGGATGATATGACACCTAATGAAAGCAACAAGAACAGATTTGAGCTACCATCTGGGAATGAGTTGGATAATGAATGAAGAGAGACATCACAATGAACATCTTTTTTGATGGCGGATAGAGTCACTTGGTACTCATACTAGAGAAACATGCATGCTCCCCTGGTGCGGAAGCTGGCTCGAGCTCCACCTGTACTTGTACTAGTGAAGCATGCATTCGTAGCGCAGAAGCTGGCTCTAGCTCCACCATGTTATCAAGAGAAAGAATTGTCTTTTTTTTTATTCTATCTCATAGTTGAAGACTTGGAGTATTCATTTCCTTGTTATTAATATTATTATTAATATTATTTCTTATTTCCACACAGTTTTGTACCATCCAACATTGGATCTCACGTTGAAAAAGATGTTCTGGACCAGTTGTTGCTGGTAGGTACTGACCTGTTAGCTAGGCCATCGTTATCACATATCAAACATTCATATTTAGTAGATCTAAAATGGCTTTAAAATGAAGGCACTTTTTTTGGTTCTAGTAGTTAGTTGGGATCCATTAAGTTGCTACTTCAATTCACACTTTCTCCCCTATAAGTCGACATCAATCTCACGTCTTGTCATCAAATAACAAAGTAGATTTCACCACAAAAAAATCTCATCAACCCTTCTAGGGAAAGTTCAATATTCAATCTCAATTCAAATATCGGTCTAAAATTTACTTCCATTTTTTATTTTACCATATATAGAAATTCAACTAGATAGTAATAGTAACATAATATGAACTTGTGGTAGAGCTTTAAGTTGACATAGGTTTTAACTGTATACTTGGAATGACATTTCCAGCACACTCATAAGAATAATATAGTTAAAAATTTCAAAGTCAACTAATTCTAATTATTTAATTAAAAAAAAAACTAATTCTATTTGTGCCATCCACTCTGAAATTAACATGTAATATACCAAAAAAGATTTGATATTAATGTACTAAATGCTTCGACGTTAAAGAGGAAATAGTCACTCGTGTCTACTTATAATTTAAATCTTATGTTATTTATAAAGAATCTCGATATTATTTTTTACTGATCTCATGTGAAAGTAATCATTAATTAGAGTACATGTTAATATTATGTAAAAAGTTTTTTTTATAACAGACTATAAAATCAAATTTCTCCTACATTTTGGAAACTTGAGTACATGTTAATATTATGTAAAAAGTTTTTTAAATTTAATATTTTCCGTTCTCTCATAATAATAATTAAAAAAGAAGTAGAAGAAGATCATGACAAAGCCAACAATAATTTGTTCTTAAGAAAATTTAGGAATGGGAATAAAGAATGAAATAAATGAAAGATAGTAAACAAGTCAGTTGAACAAACTTAATTCAATTTTTTTTTCATTTACTTCATTGTTTATTTAAATCAAAGTCAAAATCAATTGGCTTTTAACAACTATAATTATTAATGTCTATATATAAATATGTACACAACTTATGAATATAGAAATTTCAGTTTCAAAATATGCGGACAAATAAAAAAACCAGTGAAGGGTCCCGTACGTTATTTCCGATGGTACAAAATGTTAGTAGCTTAACAACTAAGCCCACAAAGTAAAAAGATTAAAAATTTATCCGCATTAAATATTTATATTAAGAAAATAAAGAAAACATAGGGATACAAAAGATTTAATTGTACTTTTTTTTGTTGAATATTATTTGTCTGAAAAATCGAATACACATTTAAATTAGAACGATCTATTATATTTATTTTAGGGAAAATTGTACATAATGGCAAACTATTAATTCAAATTAAATGGTATAACCACACTTTGATTTAATTGTGTCCTGTAGCAAACTGTTTGCCAGTCGCCTCTCTCCCTCAAACTCTCGCTCGCCACTCTCCCTGTCTCGCTCACTCCCTCTGTGCTCGCCTCTCTCGCTTTATACACAGAATTGTAATAATTGCGTTTCTGTTTGTATAAAGCGAGAGAAAATTGTATATACACATGCAAATACATACATATTCGTCATATACACTTATAATTATACAGTCGCCTCTCTCCC
>JAJONZ010027972.1:0-26445 GCA_029582445.1 Solanum paucissectum
TTAGATAATTCCAAAAATAAAATAAATGAACAAAAAGCAAAAGAAACCCAAAATGCTTAAATAGAAACCCTAAATGATTTTCCCCTTTTCATATACAAAACCCCAAACGGCTCCAACTTCAATTTTCTCTAAATCCCATTTTCCCCAAACCTCCGCCTTTGTCTCTCCAATCGCCCGCCCTATCTTTTCTCCCAGTTTAATCAGTGATTGCGTATCCGACAATTTGTCCCAATCTTTCGTATTGTTTAATGCTCTACGCGTGGATTTTCCATATGTACTCCCTCTCTCGGTAGAATAAAATGGTGAGAGGATTATGCTTTGTAGTTCAACCTTAGCTTGATAGATCTTAATTTCTTTGCTTTTATTTTTGAATCATTTTTATTATATTTGAGTTCTTTTGTTGTCTAATCTGAACGGGATTCGATTGTTTATGATATATGCTAATTTCAGTATTTCATTGTTCCTTTGACATTTTTTGTTGCTCATATCTGAAATGCTAGTGGCTATATTGAAACTTTTGGGGACTTGAGTAATTATGTGACTAGTTGTTACTGTTTGTAATTATGTTGCAATCCGAGTTTTTTATCAGTAGGGAAGTACTAAGCTTTATGTTATCAAGTGGTGCTATCTTTCTTGTTTGTTCACTTGCTTATTATGATAGGTTAAAACAATGCAAGTGAGAGATTCTGGTGCTAAACAATTAGATATCAAGGAGTTCTTTTTATTCTTTAATCAATATTGAATATATTGCGATGAGAAGGTGTCTTTCTATGTTGTCTTTTGAGTTTGCAGTCATCAATCAATGTCGTTATACCAACAATCTTCGACAACTGAAAATGAATGAACATGGTAAGACATTCAAGAATGAAAGTGCAAGATCACATTACGATATATGGAAATGCAAGGGCAAAAGTTGTTTGGTAATTGAATTTCCTCTCTATTCTCGAAGATTTTGATAATATCTCTGTTGTACTTTTGTGTTTATTCTGTTTGTTGAGATAGTTACGAAAATGCACCATGTTATGTCAGGGATTATGTGAAGAAAGAGATGATTAATTAGCTTGCGAAATTAAGGTCTGCTAAATTGTATTGCTAGAAAGAACCTTGATATGAAGTGAAACAATTTTTAGTCTACTTAATCATGTTGTTCTTGCCAAAGTATTACATTATAGTTGTCCTCTGTTTTTAGACATCCCTTTCACTATAACCAAATAATAAATCAACTATTTAAACCTTTGTTTGATTTCATGGTATAGATCAATTTTTATGGTCATTGTTCTTCAACAACAAAAATAACTTTACCGTTATTGTTTTTTTACTCATCTTATGTATGGCCTTGTATTCATAGGGTTTAAGCAAGAAGTGTTTTATTCTTTTGATAACTTTGGTATATAGACTCTTTAATTAATTTGTGACAATTCCATTGTCTTATAAACTAGTCAAACAAATTTTACCTCCTTTACTACATACTGTCTTTGTATTGTTTAGGTTCTACTCTTCTGCTAAAGCAAATATTTGATTTGGGATATGTGGAGAATGTGAAACTATTTTGTAGTCAAAAGACAAAATAAATCACTTGTGAATGTTTAGGCATAATTAGTCTTAGAATTGATATTAGGGGTTGCATTCTTAGTCTGCTATTGGGTTGATGATTGTTGCTTTTCATCAAACAAATAAGGATTTTATTAGAACAACTGAAGATAATATCAAGTTCCTCTCTCGTTAACTTCTTATAATCTATAGTCTAGGGGCTATTGCATATATCACGGAAAGTTGAACAGTAAACCTTTGGTGTTTAATTTGGAATCATGGTCTAATATGTTCTTTTAATGAAAGTTTTGTCTCTATGAAAGTCCAATTTGAGATGGATTGAAGAGGAAAGTTTACTTTTGTTTTTGATTTTCAACTCTTATTTTCATCTAAAGTAAGTGAGACACGAATCACTAGATTTCTTGATTTAATTTTTTTGTATTGACCATCTTTGACCAAATGATGAGAAGAGTTGTTTGGAAAACTTATAGCTGAAAGTTGTATTGATATGAGGTCTGTTGAAAGTACATTGGAAAATGCCAGAAAAATAAGTCATTTTTGGATGTCTTTTTCAGTTAGCAACTTAAGGTACCATAATTTTTGTAGTATGAATTGTGGTTAATGAGTAATGATAAGAGCTTAGTGTGTAATTTGTACTTAAAATAATAGTATTAAGCTTATAAGAGCTAAGTGTGTAATTTGTACTTCAAAATAATAGTTTTAAGCTTATATAAGAATAATGATCATAAATTGTTCTAGTTTCGTGATTCTGCTATTTACATTTTTGTTCAAGTTATACATTTATAGTTGGTCCATTTTATGTCATGGGATGATGGGAACTAAAATTTAAATGGTACTACAAGTTGTAAACCAAGTTACGAGCTACATTAATGAAGGTAAAGTCAATTATTTGGCACACATGCAAATATTTCATTGTCAATAGAAGAGTAAGAGCAGTTTGTGTGTAAATATTGTATTGTTCAAGAACTTCTTCCTCTATATCCTTCTCTTTTGTTTTTTTTTTAAAATTTTTTTTGCTTAGTTTGATGGAATTATTTTTATTTTATTCATTTTGCTCATTCTTGTATTGATAATAAAATTAAGTTGCAAATTAAGCTAGCAATTCTATATCCTTTCTCTTTTATCTTTTGTTGTTATTTTATTTGCACCATCAACATTTCATCTAAATATGTGGTCTAACAATTCTTCTTGAATTTTCTTTGTAGGTAGTAATTGATCTATCCAAAGTATGCACGAAGGATGATGATGTACCTTTCTATAGAACACTGTAAAGGAGTATGTTGGGGGGGGAGTGTGTTAATTGATTTACAGGACATATTCTTTCGGGAAAAATTTATTCTAGCTGAAAAATATTTTATTTGTGTTTGTGTTTTTTATGTGTATGCACAATTATTATATGCTATGAAAATTTTTGGTATCATTGTTTGGAAAATATCTTTAGTTGTGTATCTTTTATTGTCAATTGGGTTGTTGTAAAACATTTTTGAAGTATTATTAGAAATAATAATGTTCTATTTTTTTTCGAAAGAAAAAGGGTATTTGTGGCGACCATAGTTAGTCACTAAAACTCAGTTATTGTGGCGACAACACTTGCCACAGAATGTTTTGTAGTTATAGTGGCGACAAAACTCGCCTTTAAAAGTTGTTTCCCTAAAGATATTTGCCTACTTTTAGAGGCAACTAAATCGCCACTAAATACGTACTTCTTGTGACGACACTAATTGTCGCCACTAATAACATTTAGTTATGGAAGTACTAGCCACGGCCCTAATGTCGCCACTAAATGCTATTAGTAGCGACTTTGTGGGGTTTTGTAGCAACTTTTGGCGCCACAAAATGTAAGATTTCTTGTAGTGTAGGAGTTCAACTAATGGATTCCACAAAAGGAGGAGTGGTGGTGATGAATCATCATTAGTGTCAGAAGTGAAAGAGAAACAAGACTAAGATCCTATTTTGCTTGAATTGAAGGAAAATGTTCATAAGCAAAAAGTGATGGCTTTTGAACAAGGGGGATGGTGTTTTGAGGTATCATGATAGGTTGTGCGTTCCAAGGGTGGATGAACTCCAAGAGAGGATCATGGAGGAAGCTCATAGCTCTAGATATTCTATCCATCTGGGTTCCACAAAGATGTATCGTGACATAAGAGAAGTATATTGGTGGAATAGTATGAAGAAAGGTATTGCTGAGTTTGTTGCTAAATGCCCAAATTGCTAACAAGTTAAAGTAGAGCACCAAAGGCCCGGTGGTATGGCTTAGAATATAGAACTTCCGGAATGGAAGTGGGAGATGATCAATATGGATTTTATTACTGGCTTGTCGCGGTCTCGCAGGAAACATGATTCTATTTGGGTGATTGTTGGTAGAATGACTAAATCTGCCCACTTTTTGCCGGTAAAGACTACCCATTCAGCAGAGGATTATGCCAAGTTATACATTTGAGAGGTAGTAAGACTTCATGGAATCCTAGTTTCGATTATATCAGATAGAGGTGCACCATTTATTGCCTGGAAATATTTCCAAAAAGGTTTGGGTTCCATGGTGAACTTGAGTATGGCTTTTCACACTTAGACAGATGATAAAGCAGAGCGCACTATTCAGACTTTAGAAGATTTTTTGAGGGCCTGTGTGATTCATTTCAAAGGTAATTGGGATGATCATCTTCCTCTAATAAAGTTTGCTTATAATAATAGTTACCATTCTAGCATCAGATGGCTCCTTATGAAGACCTTTTTGGAAGAAGATGCAGATCTCCTATTTGATGGTTTGAGGTTGGTGAAGTTGGATTGATAAGACCAGACTTAGTTCATTGAGTTATGGAGAAAGTGAAATTTATTCAAGGAAGGTTGAAAATAGTTCAAAGTCCTCAAAAATCCTACACTGATGTTAGGAGAAGGGACTTAGAGTTTGAAGTAGATGATTGATTATACTTAAAGGTTTCACCCATGAAGGGTGTTATGAGATTTGGTAAAAATGGGAAGCTTAGTTCCCAGTATATTGATCCTTAACAAATATCCAAGAGGATTGGTAATGAAGCTTATGAGTTTGAGCTACCGCAAGAGTTAGTAGCAGTTCATCAAGTGTTTTATATTTCTATGTTGAAAAAGTGTATGGGCGATCCTTCACTGATCATACCAACTAAAGATATTGGTATTAAGGATAGTTTGTCTTATGAGGAGATTCCTGTTCAGATTCTAGATCGCCAAGTTCGCAAGTTGATAACCAACGAAGTAACATCAGACAAAGTTTTGTGGAGAAATTAATTTATTGAGGAAGCTACATGGGAAGTTCAGGAGGACATGGAGAAGAGATATCCATATCTCTTTGAGTCCGGAGACATTCCAGATCAAGGTAATAATTCTCTTCTTAGTACTCTTTAATTGATATACTGAATGTGTTAGATTTGCTTGTTGGGTGTTTGAGTTGAATGTTAGATTTTACGCTCTTAGTCTACATAGAGTGATATCATTCGAGGACGAATGTTCCCAAGGGGAAGATATTGTAACACCTCGCTAATTGAAAGAGCTAGAATTAGAAAGAACCATTTTTTGAAAGTATGAAAATCTGAAATTTGGCCAAGTTATGTTAAGTATGAGTTTTGGGTCAACTTCAAACGAACATAACTTAAAGTACAGGATGAGTTAGGTGGAAAATAAGATTTTAAATGAAAGGTTTTCGAATTATCTTTTCAACGCCACCGAGTTTGCTAATTTTTGAGCTCATATGAGGAGATATGCCTGTTCGAAGTTGGGGCTGTCTAGAAAAGGAAAGCTAACCGGATTTAAAGGAGTATTTTTGTCTTTTCCATACCCAATTAAGTTAATTCATTTTTATTAATTAAATTGGTGTCAAAACTGAATCGGTTCAGTTTACATAATTGAAAAATCACGCTAGGGGTTTAGAGAGAAGAACTCATGAGGAGAAAGGAGAAGAAAAGGTCAAGATTCGTCGATTTTTTGAAGGATTAATTGCTGATTTCACCAATGATTCGATCCTACGAGGTATGTTAGTTCAAATAGCTTTGGGTTCATTCAGCCACGCATCAAACATATTTATTTCAGTGTAATTTTCCTCTTAAAAGATTGAGGATTTGATTTTCTTGAGTTGTGTTCTTGAATTGCTTTCATTCTAGAACTTATATGTGATTGATGAGTTTCTTGAGATATTTTATCGATTTTAAGAGTTGTTTGAGTTAGATTATTGTGTACATGTTTTAGGTATCTGAATATAAGGAGATATTGAGAAAAAGAGTGGAATCTAATCGAATTAAGGTCAGAAAATGGGTTGAAAAATTCATCAAGTTGAACTGGGGGAAAGCTGGCGCGGCGCGCCCTTGATGCGCCAAGAAGGCTGGGAGGCACACCTGGAGTGCGCCAGAAATGGCTCTCCTAACTTTAAGGCTTCCGCGGCGCACCAGGGTTGTCCGCCCCAACCAGTTTTTCTTCGTTTAGCCCGTTTGAGTCCTTCTAAAGTGTACTAACAATTCCTATCAATTCTAACTACTCTAAATGACTTCTAAGCATCTAGAAATCATCCAGAAACATGAATCATAACCTTGAATCCATAAATTCAAATTCAAGGAAAGTTAAGATCCAATTCTAGAGAGTTCTTACAGTCCTTTCAAGAAGTCTTTTGCAATTGTTTAATCTTGTTTTAAGACTTGAGTTTTTAGTTAAGTAAGAGTAGCAAATGAAGTTCATATCTTCAAAAGAATATATGGGAACCAAGTATTCCCAAAGAGTAAATGTTTTCACATTTAAACAACAGAGGAAACACTGATTTCCAAGAGAGCCTTTGAGCTAGTTTTTGAGTAATTATCTCAAACCACAGAAAGAGTTTTTGTTTTAAAAACATATGAGCTGAGTATATTTTTGGAGTAGTATTAAGCACCTATATGGGGCAAAGTTCATATCAACTCAAGTCTCCATAAACCAGGTAGCCAACGTGGGTAGAAAGGGTCATTCTTTTTAAATGATTCTTTAATGATATTAGCATAGACTAGTGGATCCACTTAGTTGAAGCGTTCTATATCCCGGTAAGTTATAGGACAGTTCTGACAGTGTGGGCGAGACGTTGTATCATCACATAGCTCATAGTGATGGTTGTCGGTTAGAAAATCTCCCCAAAAAGAGTTATTTTTGTATTCCTATATAAAACTGAGATATTTTGGTATTTTTCAATACTTTGAGATTTTATCTACTGTTTTAACTCCTTTATATAAACTGCACCTTTACTGTTGTTTATTTTTTCATTGAGTTGAGTATCCTTGAGTGAGTAAAACTGAGGTAAGTGTTTCTTTCAGATTCCAGTTCAAGCTTATGTATTATTTAGAATTCCCCTCGCATGATTGTACATTCAATGTATTGATGCCATTTGACCTGCATCTTTTATGGTGTAAATACATGTAACTAGGATCAGCATCCAGTGCTTCGTTGATCCAGTTGAGCATTTCAGAGTCATTTGGTGAGCCTCCTTGCTTTCCAGAGGATCCTTTTTATTGCTTTATTAGTTCAGTTATTAGGATGATCAGGGGTCTTGTCTCGACATACCTTATAGTTATTAGAGGCTTCATAGACATTTAGACATTAGTGGTTCATTTGTCTTTATTCATTTCAGTTGTTTTGATTATAAGACTTGAGTTGCCTTTATGGCCACTTAAATGTTTTCCTTTATAACATTCTAGTATATTTCATGGATTTATCTTTGTTGAGTAAGGCTTCTGTTGATAGTTAAGTCAGGCCAAGGGTTCGCTTGAGGCCAACAATAGTTCTCGAGTTCCAGTCCCGCCCATGTGTAGGCTCGGGGCGTGACAAATAATTCTATAGTATCCTCTCCTACATGAATAAATCACACAAAGGTATAATACAACTAGGTCCATTCTACGATAATTATAAGCATTGATGGCTCCAAGTTTAACCAAGAGATTGTGACTTCATCAATATTACTAGAATAAAAAAAGACAACCTCATAGAGGAAAAACAACTGCACAGTCCCCTCTGAAAGTCTTCGTTATTCATTTGGCTTACCTAGCTGTTGAACGTAGCAGGTGGAATCATGACCTGAGTTTAAGGGTTGTGAGAGATTGGTATCAGAGATCTAGGTTCATCGGTATAATCGGTATGTAACCAAGTGTCGAGTAAAGTCTTATAGATAGGAGTGGAGATGTTTGTATTCATTCTCCACGAAGCAATAGGGAAATATTACAAATTCCATTCTCTATTCCTTATCGTGGATAGATATCACAAAAAATTTCTCAGTGTTTTCATTTTGAATATTCAGGTTTTGGGGTTCATTTCATTTAAGTTTGGCCATCTTACCAGGTTGTTTTAGGTTGGAAGTGTTATCATTGTTGTAAGTCCGACAACTTTGCTAAGGAATTTTATAGGGGTTGACCTTTGATAATGCATGGTTAGCAGTTTCAAGCCCCTAGGGTCTTGGTAAAGTTAGCTAGGGAAAGTACCCAAGTGTTAGAAGTGGTGCTCCGAGTACTGTAATTAGTGATGCATATGTTTATTTAGGGGTCAAACACGTTTGATTTAATGCTCTTACAGCCAGGCCATGGGCTGAGGTACCAGGTATAGCTAGTATAAGTGTGATCTTATATTCCATTTATCCCTTGATTGCCTATGGGGTGTATATTTGGGGTTTTTA
The DNA here is from genome assembly GCA_029582445.1 of Solanum paucissectum. Lineage (NCBI taxonomy): Eukaryota > Viridiplantae > Streptophyta > Magnoliopsida > Solanales > Solanaceae > Solanum > Solanum paucissectum. The sequence continues at coordinate 8,201 of JAJONZ010027972.1, forward strand.
TTCCTATACATTTCTATGGGCCTTGCTCTCTACTTGTTATTTGTTGTCAAATCCCTATTTTCTGTTATGTGTTTATGTTTATCCCTTCTAGATGATTTCATTTATTAATTGATAGTTTTGTCATTGTTTCTTTCTTTGGACTCACTATGGAGTAATACCATGTGCATTTGTGCTTAAATATCTTGCTCAGGTAAGTTGATTTTTCTCTTATTCTGACTGGATTAGCTATGTCGAATACCTTCGTAACTCAATGTCCCCTGGTTAGTTGTTATGATGTTAGCTACTGAGAGAGTAGTGTGATGGAATGTATGATCTTTCCTTTGCCTAAATCCTATTCCTAGTTACTTTGTGGCAAGGTTGAGATTTTTCTCTTTTTGCCTCTTCATCATAGGCTTTGTGTCTAATATGTGTAGTTAAGTCGACGATCAAATCTTTTGAATTATATAGTGTCGTACGGTTATGTTTGAGTTTGGGAGGTTAGAAGGTGTGTAGTTTAGTATGTTAAAAGTATGATGATGGCTTTGCCAGAGTTTTTCAATGGAATGCTTTGTAGGGTTTGTGGGGATTATTGAGTAATACACATATGTTCTATCGACGACCAATGGGGAGGAGTAAGTAAATTTTGAATTAGGGTGTCAACTTTGTTTATTATTGGTTCATTTCACCAACATCTGTTTATAGTTCACATTTATGGACTTCCTAGCTTTCATCTATCATTTTTTGAGTTTTGGGTTATGGTAATGTCCTATATTGCGAGCAATACTACTTTGTTTCATTCAAATCACTATTTAATACCTGCGTTTTGTTGGAGTTCCAAAAGGTTGTGTCAATGGTTTAAGAGGTCTTACTTTTATTTGGATATATGAGTTGGCGTTCATTAATGGCTTCTAAATTTCCATTTTGCTTGATATTGGGAATTTGTTTAGAGGGCTAATCTTCTGATTGAGTAAAAGTAATTCGTGGATCAACAATGTTCACTTGTTTTAGGATGTGAGATTGTGAAAATAAAAAATCAAGCTAGGAATAATTGGAATTGGGCAATTTGGAATTCAATCCCCATTCAATGATCCATTGCAATCTCAAGACCTGGTAATTCAATCATAGGTAGGCTAGGTCATCTTCAACAACATAAATCATGAAATATTCTTTTTGTCTCAGTCATGTATTACAACAAAAAACATAATACCTTATATTTGACCACTCTTTCAAGCAAGACTTGCATTCAACAATGAAAACCTAAATCTCTCATTAGAGCAGCCTCAACATTCAACGCTAAAATGTGATTATCAATCTAATTTTCCCCTTCATGAATTCTCTTTCAAGAAAGCCACTAAGATCTAAGCTAGATCTTAGCGTGCACTCTCAAATCATAATTGAAAACATGAAAATTAGACAAAACCCGTTTCATGAATAAAAGAATGGAATCAAACAAAAAATTAATAGAATGAGAAATCAAAGATCTAAAGTAATTGCTTATTTCTAGCACCAAACCTCAATCTCAATAATAAATTACAGCCATAACTCAAGCAATATAAAGCAACGGAAAGAAGATATGATATGAAATATTACTGTTAAGAACTTAATCTTCAATCCAAAAGATGAATAATGAGGCTACTTGACATCAAAGTCTTAACCAAAAACTATTTAATTTCAATACGATGAGTTCTTCAATAATATTCTAAGCTAAACTAAAAGATAAAATTTAACAATGACCAATAATTGGATAATGCAAAAATGTTCTCCTATATTGTTTGTGGAAATTTGGGTTCAAAATCCGTAAAATTCCAATTCTAACCTTGTCTAGACATTTGGGCCTCGCTAAATTAGTTGGATGTTTGCAAAAGTGAAAATCTTATCGCTAATGCAAACCATGTGTTTCTTGGCTCCATGGCAAAAGTGAACCTTGTATGATCTCTAAGAGACCAGTTAACTTTAGTTTACCATCTTAGAGAAGAAAACTTCTATTCGAAAGAGCAACATCACAGATAATTTTCCATCGATTGTAGCTCATTTATCCACTATTTTCCATCATATTCCTTCCAAGAAACAAATACTTTAAATCAACACAACTCAATGAACAATTATAGTCTTTCACTACTTGAGTACCATAAAATCATAAGAAAAGAGCCTCAAATAAGTTGAAATTCCCCACTCATAGGGAATGAGATTCTGACGGTTCCATCAACTCTTGAAGGACCACTTCAAGCTTGAGGCTTGATTGGTTTGGGCCCGAGGCTTCCTATCTTAGTTTGTTCCCTTAGGCGTTTAACATTAAATCTTAAGGTAAGGTTTGACTTTTATCATCATACTTGCTAAACACAATCGGCCTAAAGTTCCATCAGCTTGTCAGATAAAAAAAGTCAAGTTTGATTCAGAATGACATTTTTTGTTGTTCCTCAGTCTTCCAATTTGATTTTGAGGCCTAATGGAAAGTTTAATAATAAAGAAGCTTCGGGGTGGACCCTCTTTTTCTGCATGTGGGGTTTCGAATGAATACACGCCACCCCATCAAGATTTCAGCGTTTAAGCACATCAGTTGTGGTGCTGATAGTTATTGCAGGGCAGTGTGTGCCTTTCATTTGGGGTGTCTTGTCACTCTAGACAACACATTCACACACTAAGGGGCGGAATTTGTGGATGGTAGAACCCTTTGCCAGTGCATTCACATGAAGCACTGCATATGTGATTGCCTGCAGAATGGCCAGCCATGTTAGTGAGGGCCAGTTGAGTAGACTTTTAATTAAGACCAATAGCCCATTTTATAGATTTATTCCTCTATTTTGAAAGATGATTTTGAGAGATAGGGAGCTCCAAATTGGGCGATTTCAGTTGCAATGATTTGGGTTTTAGTGTGGCGACGTGTTGGAGCGATCAGGGAAGTGTGGGGAGCTTTGAGAAGAGGTAATTTTTGCCCGGAAAGGGCTGCCCAAATATTTTTTTTGGTGACTTTTATTTTTCTTTATTTCATGGTCTATTTTAGCCCTTTTCTGAGCTCAGATTGTGTCCATTTTATTAGGTACAAGTTCCTTTAGCTATTCAGGATCTTTTGGCCGAGTCATTTCTTGGATTCCTGGTATGGGTTCCACTTTCTAATTTAACTCTATTTTTGGGTCTTTCTCTAATTATTGCAAATGTTATTTCTAAATTTCCAAATTGACGTTGTGATAAAAACTTTTTTAGCCTGGTATTGCTCGAAGGTTATTTGAAGAGGAGAGATCAAGTTTAGATGTTTCGGACCAATCGTGTTTAACTTTGAGGTAGGATACGGTGTACTTGTTCTTACATTGAGATTTCTCAGATAATGTTTTCCATTTATTGGATTTAATTTGGGATTGTGTGTTAAGGGTTAGGATTATCTTCCTTATCCTTTTTTTTATTCCCGTTTGTGCCTTACGCTAGTTTAGATTTGTGCAGTCCTTATTTTCTGTTGGAGTTTCCTCTTTTTAGGAATTTGTTTAGTGTTGTTTATCTATTAGGAGTTGTTTTCTCTTGCTTTTTGGGTAGTCAGTGCAATTAAGGCCTTGGAATGAGTCTAGGTTGACGCTTAGCTTTTCTAGCTTCTTCTTGGGAGTGTTTCTTTAGTTAGGTTCCTTTCGTTGTTGCGGGGACCGTGTGGTTTTTATTTCTTTGTGAGGTTAGATATTGTTATACTAGTAATTTTAATGAAGTCCCTATCCTTTTGTTATACTTGGATCCTTGGATGAATATTATCCCCATAGGATGGAGCTAGTTGTTTTGTACTTTTGGGTGGTTTTATTCCTCTAGGAGAGAAGAATCTTGAGTTAGTCCTTTGTATGTTGATTATTTATGATCCCTTTTGCTGCTTCATTAGAGTTTTTATACTTTTGTTACCGTTGTTGAGTTAGATAGATTATTTGGGCCTGAGGCTTTGGTCGAGGACCAATTGGATTTCAGGTTAGTTCCTCTTCTCCACGAGTGCAATGTTTGCAATTTATATTGTTTATGATTATCAAAAATTTTGGGATGTTAAAGTACAAGTAGATTGTACAGCCTACGTGTTCTTAAGCATCCAAACCATCACGTCCCAAGACTACACCTTAGTCATAACACAGTGCTTAGAATCACAAGTGACTCCAAGCTAACCCTTGTTACTGGCATAGTCATGAGCAACTAAATATGAACATGTATAAGAATTAAAATGACTCAACGGATGCATAATTGTGTAATAGTAGTTCAATGTATTTTGTAACACAGTTTTTGTAAATAACAATTGTAATCTGAAACGAATATGGAATAGAGTAGAGTGAATACAACAACTCTGACTAACTATCTATGAAACCTATACTACTACTTATTAAAATAAGTAAGTACATGACCCTTTCTCCTTTAAATAAATACATGTGAATGTAAATTATATACTATAACTACAAACTGACTTGAGTGCTTGAAATAATAGAAATCTTCAACTATTGGTTTAAAGCTACGATCTAATGCACTAGGATCCTGATAGTAAGAACCTGAATCAACATCACATGAAAAATGTAGGCACAAGAGGTATGTGAATTAATACTTTGAATGCACTGAGTATGAGATATATGCACAATAATTTGTGAAGCCAGACATGATGAATCTGAGACACAAAAATTAATATGAAACTTAAATACATAAACCTATGCAATGACCAAGTAGTAAAACATGCAACTAATAGATAATGAAATTGAAATAACTAAATGTATGGTCATGAAAGCAGTAATCTGAATATCCTCGCATAAGATTAAATAATAGTCCTTAACGAATTCATAAAAACCATTAAGGAAAAAATAGTTCTTTTGTGGGAAATTACCATTAACCGATATAGACCATTTGTTCAATAAGATGGAATTTGGTGCCTTTTCCACACCGGAAAGAGATTTTCCTACTTGCCAAGGTAAGGACCTTACAAATTAGGTTAGGTTGATCCCACTAGCCATGTCTTCCTAAATTTTATGGGGGCACATAGTTAGGGACAAAGGAACTACTTCTAAAGACCAAACCTCTACCTGCAGTAGGGCTTTCGTTCCAAAGTCTTCTCAATGCTAAGTAAAATCCCAACGGAATCAGAAAGGTCATAATCATATCATAGTCAAAATACATGGAAAGGCAACAATTAAGACTACAAATCCAGTCATAACTTCATATTAGAATAGCTCCTCTATAACCCATAATTTCATAACTTCATTCATTATGAAACTCGCCTATCTAAGCATCAAAATCTTGATTTCTTTCAAATGTGAGAAAACATTTCACAAATCACTGACACTTTATCTTAAAAGCATCCTTTAGTCATAAATAGGGGTTGCAAAATTAATTATAAAACTGGGTATCCATTCATTTTTACCGATTTAAAATTGGTTGGGTACCCAATGCTTTTAAAATGAGTCAAATATGAGTCCACTCATATTACCCATTTAAAATATGGGTACTTAAATAGATATAATGGATATACTCTAGAGAAAGTCTATTCACTATGAAAGAAAATTCAGTTTTTCGATATTTTGCATATTCGTATATTAGCTGTCTGAAATTTTTTACATACTTACGATTTTGTTTTTCTAGTTTTCTTTTTCTGTTAGATAATCACATCTGAAAGGACAATCCACAATAACAGAAATCACTGTGAGTGTCTGGAAAATTCGGTGCATGTGTTGACCTCGTAGGTGCAACAACTTTGTCTTTTTAGAGTTAACATGTTGGTGAGCCATGTATCTCCAGTTGATGTTGCTGTCACAATTGTATGATTTAGTTAGTTAGTTCTAACAATTGTGATCACCAAGTTCACAAATGTGACCAATTTCTTAATGTAATTTCAACCATGAGTCATGTTGTGGTTAGGAAGACTTAATTGTCAAGTCAGAAGTGTTCTAGATACATGTAATAGAAATTGGTCATTTTGTATTGAGTACCAAATTGATCATTTAATATCTTTTGAAATACTTTATGACTTGGTCATTTTGGAGCTCATTGAGCATGCGGAAAACTTGTTCCTGGAATACTTTGAGTACCCATTTTACCCAATTATCCATTGGGTAACTCGTTTTTACCTGTTTAAAATATGAGTCGAGTTGGGTATTTTATATATTTTTGTTTATTTCATTTTTGATTAACTCATATTTGACTCGATTTGCTCGTTTTCCACCTCTAGTCATAAATCATCACTTTCTTAAAACTTTCATATATTCATAATCATAATTTAAGAGTTCATAAGCATAGTTTATATTCACAAAATCGGCATAGGCATGTTTTCATGTGAAATAAATAAAAATCATGTGATTAAGTTAAATCATGCATAACAAGATTAAATATAATTAATTGAATCACAATGAATTTAACTCATGGAGAATAGCATAAAACCCTATATTTTGGGTGAAATAAATTTGAAGTAAAATATACATTCGTGAAATAATTCTTAAATAGTGCACTTGATATTAAATATAAGAATACTTTCTTGAAAATAATGCACTGGAAGAAAACCATATTTTCTTGAATAACATAATTCCGTTGAAATACTTCTTCAAAATAATGTACTTAAAACAAAATATTCTTCCTTAAACTCGTTATTGAAATACTTCTTCGAAATCTTGAACATACTTTCTTTGTGAAATTAATGCATATGAAATACTATGAAAAGATTTTTAATTAACTTTGATTAGACAGCGGTCCATGTGGTATAATAAGCATGAACCATGAATCAATAATAATTAGCTAGTGATATGAAGTAAAATAATTTAGCTGATAAAATCAAGAACCCTAATCTTGATCTTAAAAAACATATATGTAGATGTAGGGCGCAAGGAAGAACAAAGTTCCTCACTTTGATAATATTACACACCTTACAAGCTCCATTAATCTTGAAAAAATAACTCTAACTTGAAGAAGAACAATACATAAATCCTTTCTTGAGATTTTTGAATTAATTTCTTGAAACTCCTATAGTCCAAGTGTTATGATTTCTATTAATGATTCATGATTATAAGAAGGAATTTGAATTGTAAAGATTAAAATCACTGGAAAAGGATTAACCTTGAAGAAGAATCTTGAATTTTTTTTGAATGAACACTGTGTGAAGAAGAATCCTGAAAAATATTTGAAAAAATGGTGCATGGAAGTCTTAATCTTTGATTTTTTTTCAAGAATTTCATCATAGGGTTTGAGAGAGCAGAAGAAGATGTTAAAAGATTGAAATATAATTGTGAAGGGCTTTATAGAAGTTGAGAATACTGTTTTATGGTTTTCCAAGTGGTATATGAACAAGAAAATTACCTTTTGTAGAATCTTCCCACAGCTAAACAACAACTTCACTACACTATTTAGTAAATTATTATAACTCTCTACACCAATCATGGAATGACATAAAATTGGTCGTGTTGGATAGAAGGCTGATAGACCTTTAATTTAATTGACTATGGGCCACAAAAATCTTCATATTTTAAGAGCTATGATCATTTCAGGTTGACCTAAGATAAATCTTATATGGAAACTCTACTAAAACTTGCAACTCAACTTTGTGTAAGAGGACTATTATTACCTTTATTCATCTCATATAAATTCCCACATTAAATAATTGACTTGAACACCTATAAAATATAACGAATCATCAAGTATAAACAACACCTTCACAATCACAAAAAGTATAAATAGCAAACATCACACTCCTAGGGCATTGGAACTAACCTAGAATCCAGTTGATTCTCAACAAAATATTTGGGCCTAAATACTAAAACCAATTCAAAGTAATAATAAAAGGAGAAACAACTCTAATCAAGAAGCTAAAGGGATCAGAAAGATGCAACATACAAAGATAACTCAAGAGTCTCCTCTCCTACATGAATAAAATCACCCAAAGGTATAATAAAACAAGGTCCATCCTACGACAATTATATGCATTGAAGGCTCCAAGTTAACCAAGGGATTGGGACTTCATCAATATTCCTAGAATAAAAAAAGAGAACCTCACAAAGGAAAAACAACTACACAGTCCCCTCGCAACTGAAAGTTTGCGTTATTCGTTTGGCTTACCTACTGGTTGAACGTAGTAGGTGGAATCATGACTTGAGTGTAAGGGTTGTGAGATATTTTTATCAGAGATCTTGGTTCGCCGGTATAATCGATATGTAAGCAAGTGTCTAGTAAAGTCTTATGGATCGGAGTGGAGACGTCTGTATTCATTCTCCACAAAGCTACAGGGAAATCTAACGAATTCCATTCTTGATTCCTTATCATGGATAGAGTTCACGCAAATTTCTCAATGTTTTCATTTTATATATTTAGGTTTTGGGGTTCATTTCATTTAAGTTTGACTGTCTTAGAAGGTTGTTTTAAGTGGGAAATGTTATCATTGTTGCATGTCAGACAACTTTGCTAAGGAATTTCATAGGGGTTGACCTTTGATAATGCATGGTCAGTAATTTCAAGCACCTAGCGTCTTGGTAAAGTCATCTAGGGCAAGTCACACAGTGTTAGAAGTATAAATATTGAGACGAGAAGGAGGTCAAAGGATGATCTTATTGAAATTTTCCATCCATCTTAAATACATAAACTACAACTAACTTAATCTAAATTGTAGGCCACTACTGTAGGCAACTACTCCTAGATATGCTCCACATCGGGAGACTTAGTCAATGTCTAATAAAGTAATAACTGAGATAAATAAAATGCTATCCTATGACTTGGTCAAAAGCAAGCTGAAACTTAAGATACGTTAATACACCCCCTCAAGTTAGGTATTGCATAACAATACCTAACCTGGAACGACATCTAGTAAAGGCTGATTTAGGCATTGGCTTGGTGAAGGTATCAATAAGTTGATCAGAAGCATGAGTATGACAAACTTTAACTCGATGAGCTTGAACCTGGTCAGAGACATATGCAAAATCGATAGCAACATGTTTCATACGAGTATGAAACACTCGATTGTGAGATAAATAAGTAACTCCAACATCTTCACAGTAGATTGTTGGTGTCTTCAGAACGGTGACATATAATTCATGAAGTAAGTTTCTCACCCAAGTAAGCTCTTCAAGTGCATTGGCGACTGATTTGTACTCGACCTCGGTTGATGAGCGAGCCACAACATGTTACTTTTTTGACGAGCAACTGACTGGATTTGGTCCAAAGAAAAGAATGTAACTCGAAGTAGAGATTTTGTCATTTGGATCACCAGCCAAGTCCGCATCAACATACACATACAAATTAGAGTCAGAGCTACGAAGGATGTGAAGTCCTGAACTTGCAATTTCTTTGAGATACCGGAGAACTCGTTTAACTGCTTTCCAATGTCCATCAGACGGATCATGCATAAATTATGACAATTTATTAACTGCATAAGAAATGCCAGGCCGAGTGAGTGACAAACACTGCAATTTGCCAAGGGTGTGCTGGTAGCGTGTGGCATCAGTAGGTGGAGAACCATCAGCTACTCGAAGTGGGACACTGGAACACATGGGACCATAGTTAGGATTTCAATTTGGGGCGAAAAAAACCAGAGAAAGGGAAGAAGATGAGATTGGTATGGTGTTTGATTGTTCAAATTTTCTCCATTAATCTCTTATACAATGTCGTCACTTCCTCTCAGATATTATCTATTCACGCAAACGCATCATTCAATCAAAGTTCTAAACAACCAAAATATAAGGTTAAGTTTTATTCAGAAGACTCACCTTTCCAACCGGATGATGATACCAGGTATATTGCAATTGATCTTGCAAGCTAAAGATATGAGTTTGGATTTTGTTGGCGTACACTGTGTGACGGAGTTCCCATGCTTTGTTAGCATATGGTGATGTTGCAACAGTCGGAGCAATTATAGGATCGATGGATGTCGTCATTGCTTGTTGGATTAATTGATCTTGAGAGAACCAAATCTGATACTTGGAATTTGGTTCAATGAGATCGTTTTGGGTAATAGTAGGTGATGGAGCAGTTATGGTTCCATCATGATGTCCAATGAGTTGATGTCCATTTAGTAGCATCACAAGTGGTGAGATTGAGGTTACCTTGTAGTTTAATAGGTAACTAAGCAACTAGGCTAAATTGTACCACATGAGTGGTGGCAGAAAATGCAGAGCTGCTGGCAGCAATAACATCAGTAACTGGAGCCATATATGAGGAAGCTTAAAGGCAACAGAATGGATCTAACTCGGTGGAGCTTATGGAGGCTCTGATACCATATAAATATTGAGATGAGAAGGAGGTCAAAGGATGATCTTATTGAAATATACCACCCATCATAAATAAATAAACTGCAACTAACTAAGCTAAACTTTAGGCAACTACTCCTAGATATGCTCCACATCAGGAGACTTAGTCAACGTCTAATAAAGTAGTAAATGAGATAAATAAAATACTATCCTATGACTTGGTCAAAAGCAAGCTAAAACTTAAGATACATTAATAAGAAGTGGTGCTACGAGTATTGTAATTAGTGATGCTTATTTTTATTTAGTGGTCAGCCACGTTCCATTTCTATGTGCCTTTATCTCTTCTTCTAAATTTCCAATTTGCTTGATATTGGCAAATTGTTTAGAAGGCTAATCTTCTGATTGAGTAAAAGTAATTTGTGGATCAACAATGTTCACTTGTTTTAGGATGTGAGGTTTTGTGTGTACCAGTGTGGTTACCTTGCGGTTTTTTGGTTTTGTTGCATCACTCTTGATAGTTTTTATATGTTTTTCCTCTACCTACCAGTTCAATTTCCCTTTGATTAGGGTGGTTTACTTTGTTTTGCACTCGGTCGATGGTTCATGGATTCTTAGTTGTAGTCTCTCTTAATTCGAGCTTACAGTTTAATGTAACTTTTGTTTTATAAAAGATAAAGAGTAAAAGGTTATCATTGGAGTTGGGCTTTTTGTGGTTGCATCTAAGGATTAATTGTCCCTTGAAGTAGTACTCCAATTTTGAGAGGTTACATTTAAACTTATGTTTTTTGTTTCGAGAGTTATTGGTGTTGCACTATGGACTTGTGTTCTGGGCTGATTCACTTATTATTGCTTTTCCCGCTCTTTGATGTTCATATTGTGATAGGAATTGTTTGTATGGTCCAGGACAGGTAGGATATATCTGATGAATATAAGGTGTTTTCTTTGGAGTAGAAAGGAAAGCTTTAGAGGTTTAAAGTGGGAAAAAAAGTTTTATTTAAGAGCTAAGTAACATCTTCTCTTGTCTATTGGTCGCCTCATTATTTTGTATTTGTGGTGCATTGGTTCATCTAAGATACGTTTGTTGCATTAACTTGGGTTGGGTCTTGTTGGAAGGAAGTCATTACCGAAAGGAAGGAGTTGGAGTTTCTATTTTCAGTTTAGAATTGATGAAGTCAATTTATGAATTTCCTATCAACTTGAGTTTTGGGTTTGTGTCACTTGATCTCAGAGGGTAGTAGTAAGGTAAGGCAAAGCATATGGTACGAGTACCTTTTTTGGTACTAGATATTGTAATGAGCCTTAAAGTTATTTTCCCTAATTTTTTATCTTATAACATTTAACAGTTTTCATGTAGCGGCCCTAAGTAATTTATGGTTTGTGATAGTTCATTCGTCGGGTCGTTCGTTTGAGTTTAGTGCAAGTTTCCATATGTTGGAGCCTTTACAACTTGAATAATTTACTTAGGTAAGAATTCTAAGAAAATTACCTCGGAATGTAATTCTAACGGTTTAATCCACTATAGAAAGACCATTTAAGGCTAGCGCATACTTGGTTCGGGCCCAAGGCTTTTGTTGTGAGTTTGAGACATTAGGGTTTTATCTTTGAAGCTTCAATTGAGGTTTGACTTTTGTCAACATTATTGGTAAACGTTGTTGGATAGGAAGTATGTCAATATGGAAAGCTCCAGAAGGTTGAGTTTTTTCTAGAATGACCTTCTGTATGGTTCCCAAGACTTTTGGTCTCATTTTGAGATCCCTTGTGGAAATTGGCTAAAAGCGGAACTTGCATGTGGGTCCCACTTTTCATCAAGACGAGCTCAAGTTGATGTTTTGATGGCTCAATTGAGTCTGGAATGCCAAAAATTATTGGGTAGTGTATTTTGTTTATGCGCATTGGTTTCTGAACGAATCCTGGGCACCCCGTAGGAGCTCTTTTTAATATTAAACTTGGGCTAGTTCAGCAGTTTTTCTATTCGCATTTGCATCCAAGGCACCGCATTTTCAGAAGCCTACAATTTTAGGTTTTTGCTTTCGTAAGCCACACACCACGTTCTTTGAAACAAAGTTGCTTGGTCATCGTATTCGCGAGCCAAGTTCAGCGTTCTTGAAGGAATATGACCTTGACCGTCTAATTTGGTGGAGGTCCTCAGTGTTTGCGATGGACGATCTAGGTCAAACTGACCTTATTGACCTCCATGATTGCGGACTGGGGCCCGAGTTCACGGTAGTTAGCTGACTGGTTTTTTAATTAACATGTTTTAACGTTCTTCATCTTTTTCAAAACTCAATTTTCGTAGCTAGAGAGCTCCAAATTGGGTGATTCCAATTGTGTTGGTTTGAGTTTGTTCGTGGATATGCGTTAGAGTTTTTTTTGAGGTTCTGAGAGTGTCGGTTGGAGGTAATTCTCACCCTGAAGGGGGCTGCTTATGTCTTGTTATTGTTCATTAAGTTTACACGTTGTCGTTTGGCCTATTCCGGGCTTGGAATTGTGTCGCGTGTCGGAGAAATTACTTAACCGGAGAAATTAATTAACCAAATTATTACTGTAATATGTTTTTTTAACACAACTATGTTGCAAATGAGTTGTTTATACAGAACAAAAATTTCACGAGTGTTGCATTATAGACATCCAATTCTTTGGTTTTGGTAGAAAAAAAGTGAGATGTAGGAATGTGCAAATTCGCACTTGGTTTATGATGAATGCACAAAAGAGTTTTCATCGCCCATTGGATGTTGTTGTGACTATAAAAGCATTTCTTTGATTATGTCGGGTTCGACCCCAACCTTTTTTGATTACTATATTATCTTCAACAAATTGTGCATTGTATTGTTGGGACACAAGATTAGTGTTTTAATATTATAAGTTTATAGCTCTTAGTTATATTGTGAATCCTAGTTTTAGTTATACAAATTCATTTCAACTCTTACAGAATAGAAATCAAGCAATCAATTATTCTGCTAATTATTGTTATTATCGCCCTATTTTGTGGGATTTTACCTCAACCTTATTTGGATTACTATATTTTCATAAGACCGCATTAGATCATCTAAGGGTGTAATATTCAGTGTATCAAGAACCACAGATGTTGGTTATGTACAAATGTAATTAAAGGTTGATGTATGATATAATGGGTTCTTTGAATATGACAAGTAAGAGAAAAAAGTTCCTCCTCACTTGAAAAGGAAAAAAGGACAAAATTTCAAAGAATTTGACTTGAGCAGACCATTAAAAAACAAAAAAACCTGGTACTTGTTAGGTACACAAAGGTTTTGGTCAAAACATCATGAGATATATCTTTTTCTTCTGTCAATATCAAACACAGTCCAACTCTCAAACTCCATAACCCTCTCTCTTTTGGTTATCTAAGAAAGTTCTTTATTTTACTATTACAGGAATACACACTTGGAAAAGGAAAAGAACCATTAGGAAAATCTTGCAAGTTTACAAAGATCATAGTATTTGGTCCAAAAGAGTAGAAGAACCTTTGAGTCCATGATAAGACCATTAAAAAATAATGTTGAAACAAGAATGTTCCTTGATCACGTCCTATAAGTTAACTCTATATTCTGAAAATCTATTCTGTCATAAACTGCAGAGTAATTATCTCTATCGTTGCCACGTTGATCTGTTACTGGACCACGGTCTGATGAGTCCACAAATTGGACTCATTTAGGGCTATATTTTGATAAAATTAGTGTCCTCAAATGCATATTTTGTCTCAATATTTGATGAAAACTCTTAAGTTTCAGGTATTTGAAGTTTGAGGGTAAGCATGGACACTACTTAGCAAAAAGGAATAAAAGCAGCTGAAAGAACGAAGAAATGAAGATATGAGAATCGCCGAACCCGTTCGGCGAATCGCCAAAAGGTCTTATCCTCGCCTTTTGTTCCAGTGTGTTGAACCCTGAAGGAAAGGATCAAATCGGCGGTCAAAAGTAGCAGTCGGCGTGTCATTGAGTAGTTTCACGAAGCAGTACTATGTCGCCCAATGATCCAAAACACGATGATGCTGAAGAATAGAGCAAGATGGCGATGAAACCTACCAAAAGGCGGATCGCCGAGTTGATCGACGATCTCGACTAACGGTGCCGAATGATCCGCTGCAGCATAGATTTTTGAAACCTATAAATACTCATTGAGAGTTGTAGCGTAATATCAAATTTTTAATTTAGAATTTTTAACATAAACTTTTGAGTTATAATCTTGGAGAGGGTTTTGAATAACTTGAAGATTCAAAGGGTTTCAACTCCAAGATTTTGGACTTGGGTCTTGAGTATTCTTCACTTTTGACTTGTTTTAAGACTTAATCTTGCATACCCATTGATGGAAACTGAGATTGGTATACATTTTTACCTCTTTTACATGTGTAGCTAAAACTCCAATTCTTAGGGTGTGATTATGCGAATATGGGTTAGATTATCTGTTGGGTCTTGCTTGTTGATGATTTATTTGTTGTTTATATGTGATTTCTTTTAGTAGTTGTGATGGAACTTAATGAAATTGTAGTTGCAAATATGATTTCACCTTTGTGTTTTCGACTTGCTCGAGAGAGTGGTCGTAAAAATAAGACTACTAAATTGATGGCCGGTAGGAGTGGGTCGACATGAGGTTAAGCTCGAGAGAGTGAACCCTAGTCCTTCTCCCACACACTCAGCTCGAGAGAGTGAGTGGGCTTAGGCAGAGGTTGTTCTTGATGCGGCAAGTGTGTGTCCGAGAGGAACCCATTTGATTAGGGGTAAGTTGCTCGGGAGAGAATTTACCCCCAGTATAGTCTAGCCTAGTCACAAATATTCAACAGATTTATTATCAAAAGCATGTACCCAATAGTTTAGTTTATCCTGTATTCCTATCACATCCCAAGAACCCCATCTCCTTGATTAGTACTCTTTGGATTTTTACTTTTTTTGTTTACTTGTGACAAACCCCATTGATAATTGACGCTTGCGTCACCCATTAGATTTAACATGTTTCCATACGATAATGTCTTTAGCTATGACTAAGTAGAACTTAATTTTATTTTTCTATTAATTCTCAAGCCCACTCCGTTGGGACTCGATCCCAACCCTTGGTTGGGTTACTTTACTATTGTACGATCGTAGACACTTGTATTGGAAGTTGTGTCTTGATTACGCAAACATCACGGTCCTAGTTTGACATTAACATGGCTTCTGCTTGTTTTTCATCTAGATGAATGTAAAGTAAATTAGGCTCCAAGTATTTCTCCTCTTTTATCATCTTGATGAATATATATAATAGGAGGCTCCAAGCCTTGACCTAGTTATTACATCTGGAAAAAAAGCGTTTTAAAAGATACGCCACCTGGTCTACTATAGATGTAACATAACGATGTTGGATAAGCAGATAAACATAATACTCTCTGTTCTTACTGTCCACAAAATATCTTTTCCATTGGTACAAAGCTCTATTTCTCTCCTCGAACCCACCGACTTAACTTCAAAGACAAATGCCAAGCCTAACACATCTTAATCCACTATCTCTGCATCTATATTCAGTATCTCATGGCAGCTACGTTTAAAAGAATGGATCCGCATCCCTAATGCATTCCAATAATACACCTCTTCCAACCAATTGCAAGAAAAATACGCGACCAAAAACAACTCTGATTTGTACATCATATGCTAAGGCAAACTCAGTCATCCTACCTGAGAACTGGAAATACTGAAGGTGTAACCGATTCACTTTAGATGCTGCAACAAGCAAGAATGGTAGTAGATATTTAATATGGAAAAACGTTTGGTATGAAAAAAAATATTTTCCAAGTAAAATGTTTTTCCATATTCAGTATCTCCTACCATTTGTTCTTGCAGCAACATCTGAAGTAAATCCGTTACACCTTCAGTATTTTTGGTTCTCTAGTAGGATATATATGTTGGCCTTAGCATATGATGTACAAATCACAGTTTTTTTTACCGCCTAAATATCTTGCAATTGCTAGAAAAGGTATATTATTGGAATGCATTAGGGACTCGGATCCATTCTTGTAACGTAGCTGCAAGGAGATACTGAATATGGATACAAAGATAGTGGATCAAGATGTGTTAGGCTTGACATTTGTTTTTGAAGTTGAGTCGTTGGGTTCGAGGAGAGATATAGAGCTCTGTCCTAAGGGAAAAGATATGATTGTGGAGATTAAGAACAAGAAGTATTATGTTATTCTACATACCCAACATTGTTAAGGTACATCAATAGGATAGTAGGTGGCGTATTTTTCAAAAGGCCTTTCAGATGTAATGACTAGGTCAAGCCTTGGAGCGTCCTATTATATATATTGATCAAGATGAAAAAAGAGGAGAAATACTTGGAGCCTAATTTACTAGATATTCATCTAGATGACAAACAAGAAGAAGCCATGTTAATGTCAATCTTGGATTGCGGTCCAGTAACATATCAATGTGGCAACGAAAGAGATAATGACTCTGATATTTATGAAAGCATTATATTTTCAGGATAGAGAGTGGACTTAAAGGATGTGATCAACAATATAGTTGTTTTAACATTATTTTCAATGGACTGATCATGGACTCAAAGGTTATTTCCCTCTTTTGGACTAAATACTATGATCTTTGTCGCACCCCGAATTAATTTATGCATGACCATTTACTAGGTGGCTTAAATGTTAACCTAGATGTTGGAATTATTATTGAAATTATGGATTCCATTGAATCTTTCAGCATTTCGACCGATAGCGGTCATCTTGAAATTTGGGACTATTCGTTGAAAGCGATAGAGTGTTTTTGCATGAGAGTTAGATTTGAAGGTGCAATGCTTAGTAAGCTCGTTTACTTTTCCTGTGAATAGATGAACATTATTTAATCAAAGAAAGTTGAGCAAAAGAGGGAATGTTTAATTTTAATGAAATGCTTTTGAAAGCGAAGCAGGTATGAACTTTGAAACTAAGAAGGAAAATGAATTCTTTAACTCTATTTCAAGGCCCTAGTAACTTCTTCATTGTATAAAATTGTTTATCAAAAACTTGTCCTAATTAGTAGTATAATTAGCTCTTAGTTGCAGGCTACATTAAAATGGTATCTGCTATTATTTTTGACGTCGCAAGTTTCATCTTCTTCATATCAGATGTTCATTAGTTTGGAATTATACCTACAAGTGTATAGAATTTCAATTTTATTACATGTCACATGTGTTTTGACATTTATTTTTTTCTCTAGGTCTAGAAAAAATATTTTCTATTTATGTCCAATGTCCAACAAACCAAACTTCCAAAAAATGGGTTTTCTGTTTACGTCCAATGTACAAGCAAACTTTTTTACGTGTACCTTATAGAAAAATGCAAGTGAAATACAACAGAGTTCAATTAGTTTGGCAAAAAAAATACTTCAAAGTTATAGTGGAATTACTTATAACATATATTCAATTTTTTCCCTAGAAGATACTATAGTCTTACAAAAATGATATAATATAGGCATATAGAGGAATAAACATGTTCTTTTAACAATATGAGCAAGAAATTAAATTAGACAAAATGAAATAATAAATGAATGTTCTTAATAATATGGCCAAAAAATTAAATTAAACAAAAATGAAATAAAAATGAATGTTCTAAATAATATGACTAAGAAATTGAAGAAGGATAAAATATAAAAGGAAAACATAGTTAAAACCATATATGTCCAAATGACGAAGAAAAACATAGAACATGAAGAACAAGCCAAAAATATATAAGAAATGAAAAAGAAAAATACAAATTATTTTTTGTTAGAAATTTCTGAGCTTAATTAGTTGTTGAAAACGACAAGTTAGAGTGATTTCTCCGTATGCTTTTCATCTTTCATATTTATTTCATTAAATTATATTTCAAACTAAAGTTTTCATTCAATTAGGATATTTCATCTAAAAGAAATGATATTCATATGAAATGTGGTTTTGTTGTCTGTCTGGTTTTATTCTCTCTCTAAAAATGCTTTTCATTCTTCATTAAACCTGAACTTAAACATAAGGGATAGAAACAGATCTTTTCTTAAGCAAACTGACCAGCCCAACGTCAAGACAAAAAACTCAGGCAAATTTTCCTTATTGGTTTCTCAGTTTTGTCGAATATATGCTCCCTTCGAATATCATGGGGGGGGGGGG
>JAJONZ010027973.1:0-16714 GCA_029582445.1 Solanum paucissectum
CCCAACATTTCTAGTCAGTTTAGAGGCTTATTTCAGACATAGTTAGATTCAGCTTAGTATTGAGTTAATATTTTCTTTGTATTAAACTCATCAGTTTTCATTCATTTCAGATTTAGTATATGGGTATTCTCCACCATTTCAGATTTATTTATGATTATAGCTTCCGCATCAGTTTATTATCTTTAGTATGCTCATGATCATGTCAACAGGGTTAGCTTGGTATCACTTGTGGTCTTAGGTCCCGTGTCCGCATCTCGGGGTAGTCTCGGGGGGTGACATTTAGTTTGTGGAAACATAACTTTGATTCCTTGAGATTCAAACTTGGACTTGAAACAACCTTTCACAAGATTTCATTATCATTCCGCTGTTGTTAACATGTACACATTCTCGTTCCTGTTACGATAATCTTACAAGAATATTTATAAAACAACTTTAATATGACTCGACTAACTCGTTTGTAAAGTCTCTATTACTGAGATACATGTTAGGACAAGATCAGTCCACTTGAGGTTTAGATATTTAATAGAATCAAGACTGAACTTATATCGAAAATTTTAATTTTCCAAAATCATATCGCAAAGCTTTCTAATAAGGACAAAACAGATCATTACAACCAGAGAATGTAAATAATTTTCACCTAAATTAATTATTTAACTTTATAATAATTCTTATTTGTTGAATTTCTATTTAGCTTTGTTTATTTGCAGATGATCTTAATTATTTTTGTCTTTTTTGGAATTCAACCTCGTAAATCAATTTCATTTTTTTTTCGCCAGCCCTTTTTGGCCAATTTTATTTCTATTTACAAAAATCCATTATCATGCTTTCATTTGAGGACCAATTTTACTTTGCTTGGCTTTTTTTTTTTTTTACAATACAATGTATTTTTCCATTATAAATTATTAGTAAAATATTTTTTATGCAACTATTGTTAAAGAAAAGAAATGTACTTTACTACTTGGCATAGATTCTTTAAACAAAAGGGTTTAAGAAATGTTTTCAGTTCTCACGAGAACACTACTCCAAAACCCTAAACTCTTCACCTTCAACTTCCTTAAACACCAAAATCCTCTCGTATTCTCTCTAATGGCTACTGCTAATTCTTCGTCTTTCTCACCTGTATCTTCCCCTTCAAACCATGTTTCCCCAAAGCTAGTAGGTACTCACCATGGTAGCTTCCACTGTGATGAAGCTCTTGGGTGCTTCATGATTCGTCTTACAAACAAGTACTACAATGCTCAGATTGTGCGTACTCGTGATACACAGGTAAGATATTTGTATTTTAAGTTGTATTTTTGTGGTGTTGGGGGTATATGGGGATGTATGGTTGGGAGGGTTTTTATGTGTTTGATGAAATGCTTGAATGAATGAAAGGTGTTGGAAACGCTTGATGCTGTGCTTGATGTTGGTGGAGTTTATGATCCTAGTCGAGACCGTTATGATCATCACCAAAAAGGGTTTGAAGAAGTCTTTGGACATGGATTTACAACTAAGCTTAGCAGTGCTGGTCTTGTTTACAAGGTAATGTCTTTCTCTTTAGAATTTCAAAGGCGTTTGTCTAGTTTTTGAATATTGTTACGTGGTCTTTTTTTTTGCATTTTAAGAAAAGTTGAGGTTTGTAATATAAAAGGATTAGTAAAATTGGTATGGACAATCTAATTTTGGAAATTTCACAGAATTTGGGGATGGAGGAGTACTTCCTGGTGGATAACTAGATTTGATAGATTTTTGCACTCTTTTAGAATTCTCTTGGCATTCTTACAACGAACTTATAGGATATATAATGGTTGTGTGATCAAAGGCATGTCCTATATGCCAGGTATTGGAAGTAGACTTGAGAATAGGTTTGATAGACTGATGGCAAGGTCCTTTTTTGTGTTTTTTTCTTCCTGTATTGAACCAATGCAAGGGGAGAGAGATAAGGAGTCCCTTCACTGACACCCAATAGAATGAGAGAAGGGAAAAAGTATATTTGTTGTGTTACATCTGTATTAGAGGTGAGCAGCAACATACTCTTATCAGAAAAAGAGTTGGGTGACACATCACTTTATCAAACAATGAGGTGGGTAACAAATTAATTGAACATCAAGCTTGCTACGCATTGCGCTGAATCAATTACTCCCGTTGTCCCATTTTATGTGGCACCATTTGACTTGACACGGTATTTAAGAAAAAATTGAAGACTTTTGAAACTTGTGGTCTAAAACAATCCTTAGTTGTTTGTGTAGTTGAAAATCATTTTATTAAGGGTAAAAGGAGTATTTTAAAGCTATATTATTTCTAATTATAGTATGGTGACATTCTTTTTGGAACTGACGAAAAAGGAAAGGGTGCCACATTAAATGGGCGGAGGGAGTATTATATTGGTAAGTAGAATTGCCTCTTAAGGGAGACAGTGGTAAACAAAGTACATGACATATTCTGCGTCCTCAAGCATACACTTTTTTTTTTTATGACTGTGGTGTCCGAGCCAACTTTCGCACACCTTGACTAATTCTATGAGTTACCTGCCACCTCCCACTAGCAACAAGTACCAGCATACACTTTCTTTTTAAGGAACTTGTTTTTTGAGTAGGAGCTAAGTGTTTTAATTGTTGGTTCTTTCGCTAACTCTTTTTTTTTCTTTTTGAAACGGGTAACTTGTATTCCTTAGCATTAAGGGCTATGCTGGCCACCTCCAAAAAGTATTAACAGAGAAGAGAGAAAAAAAGAAGAAAAAAGAAACAGAAATACTTACAAAGAACCTACAGAATCAACTAATTGGATTTCCTCTTCTATATTTTGTTCTTTACACCAAAAGCCTAAGGATGTAATTACTTTCCATTTAATCTTCTGTATTGAGCATTCTTTTCCTTCAAAAATCCTCTAATTCCTTCCCTTCCAAATATTCCACCAGATACAAGCAGGTACTTCCTCCACCACTTCTTTTGACTCTTGCTGTCCCCCCTTCTGATCCAACAACTCAATAAATCTGTTGTGTGTTCTGGCATACACCAGTTTAGGCTAGCTAAATTGAAGAATAAAGTCCATGCTTGTGTTGTTACTTTGCAATGCAAAAAATAAGTGTTTGTTGGTTTCCAGTGCCTCTTTGCATAGTAAGCATCTAGAGGCTATGTTGATGCCCCTTTTCTGTAATGCTTCATGCGTCAAACAAGCTCTCCTAGCTACCAGCCAGACAAAACACTTCACTTTAGTGGGAGCCACACTCTTCCAAACAACACTCCATGACCATGTTTTTGTTCCTCCAGTTACTGATAGACCCCACTTGTTGATTGAGAATCTTCCATATGGGTGTTGTTTCCATAATAGACTGTCTGTTTCCAAATTAGTGCTTGGAAAGCCTTCTATCATATTCAGTAGTTCAATTACCCCTTCTATCTCTCCCAGTCATCTAACAACCTTCTAAATACCAAATTCCACCCTTGTTGAGACCACATCTCATTGATTTTGCTATCCGGATGCATACTGATAGAATAAAGTCCAGGAAACAAACTTTGAAGAGATCCTTGACCAATCCAGTCTTCTTTCTAGAATAAAACCTTATCCCCCTCCCAACTTTAACTTTTGTATTAACTTCTAGAGTTGGCTAAAAGCTTCTGATAGTCCTCCAAACTCCACTCCATAAGTGGTTGTTACTTCATCTGAACACCATTCCCCTTCTTGGCTGAATTTGTGTTGTATAACCTCTTTCCATAGTGCATGCTCCTCTTGGTTGTACCTCCATAGCCACTTGCTTAGCGGACTTTTGTTATGTAACATGAGCTTCCTTACTCCCAGACCCCATAATTCCTCCCTTGTTGAACTTCTTCCCATTTTACTAAATTGAAACTGCTCTCACTTTTATTTCCTTGCTAGAGAAATTCCTTCTCAAAGCATCTAGAATTTTGACCACCTCACCAGGTATAGGGAAAAGGGACATCACATAAGTTGGTAAGAAATCTAGCACAAAGTTTATTAAAGTGACTACCTCCCAATGAAAGGTATTGAGACTTCCAAAGTGCCAACTTCCTTTCGGTCTTCTCAATAATTCCATCCCAAATAGTAATGGCTTTGTGGTTTTCCCCTAATGGCATGCCTAGATAGACTGTTGGTAGATTCTCTACCTTGCACTTCAAGATGTTTGCTAGTGTTTGAATCTGTTGAACTTCTTTTACAAGAAGGATTTTTTCTCCGGTTAACCTTGAACCTTGAGTCCAGAACAAGCCTCAAAAACTACCAGAATCACCCTTAAATAACATAACTACATAACTGTTCCTGGTTTGCTTCACAAAACACTATTGTATCATCAACATACAATAAATGTGTCAACTCCATACTCTCGTTTGCCCTGTTTCTTATATTGAAGCCTTTGATCCAATTATTTTGCAACGCTTTTCTCATTAAATTGTCAAATCCCTCCATAGCTATAATAAAAAGGAATGGAGATAGAGGATTCCCCTTGTCTAAGTCCTCTTTCTGCTGGGAAAAATCCTACGGGTTCTCCATTGACGAGGATGGAGAACCTAGTGGTTTTAATACAAAAGTCTATCCAACCGAGCCATCTATTTCCAAACCCCATTTGTCTAAGAGTGTTGATTAGGAACTTCCAATCTAAATGGTCATAGGCTTTCTCAATATCCAACTTGCACATAACCCCCGGTACATCTCCTCTAATTCTAGTGTCAATACACTCACTAGCAATGAAAGCGGCATCCATTATCTGTCTGCCTTTAATGAAGTCCATCTGACGTTTAATGTTCACAAGCTTGCTTATCACCCTCTTCAATCTTTCTGCTAGAACCTTGGCTTTGATTTTGTACACTCCTGTGATCAAACTAATTGGTCTAAAATCTCTTCGATCATTTGCCCCCACCTTCTTTGGAATCAAAGCTACAAATGTAGGCTGCGGATTACTCATCCATCCACAAAAAAAGTGTAGCTGGATTACTCATTTTGATCCTAAAACAGAACGATTTTGCTATGTACATCACATCTGTTTCATGGGAGTAGAGAAAACAAGTAAGCTTAGGTAAGAGTCTGTTCTTCAAAATACTATGCCCTTATGCAGCAGATAATCTGTATCTTTCTCCAAGAAGTATTTCTGTCCACCATTAATGATTTTGTGAAGAACATCATTAGTCTAGAAAATGTACTTGGCCTTCATTTCAGTCTAGTTATTTATCCGAGAGACAAAAGAGTGTAGATCTGTTTGCTAGGAATGTTTACCTTAGTGTACTTGAGCTGATGGGCTTGCTATGATGTATTCTCAGTATGTTACTTGGATAGTAGATTTAGATTTGTTTGTTACGAATCCTGTAAGTGACTAACCATCTTTCATACCTATTCATATGTTCAGATGACATATGCTTTAGTTTTTTATTTTCCTCGAGCTCTTAAAATTTAGTTTTTGTCAGATTAATGATTGGCTGGATATACTTTATATCCGTTTAACTTATTTGAATTATAGATTCTGATTTCTTTATTCCAAGTCCTGTGTATGCTCAGATGGCAGATGCTTTCGTAATTTCTTTTCCTTGAGCTCTTAAAAGGTTTTTGTAGATTGATAAATGGCTGGATATTGAGTTGCCAGTTCAACATAAAAAAATGGCTGGATATATATTTTAAATCCTTAGAGCTTGGATTGTTGATTTGTTCTCTTCATTGCAAATCATGCAAGTGACTAGCCACCCTTCACACCAATTGGTATATTCCGAAGGGAAATGCTTCAGTTATTTCATTTCCTTGAGCTTTTAACAAAAAAATTTCAGATTGGTGATTGGCTAGATATATTTTAAATCCTTTGAATGTACAACAATTATTCTGTAGTGAGCTTAAATTCAACAGATGTTGCATCCTAGTCACGACTTGATTTACTCTGCTGGATGCATTATCTATCTCATTTCCTTGAGTTTTTAAGAAAATATGTCAGATTGATGGTTGGTTAGATATATGTTATATCCAAGCTGGTCCGATTTGGCTGGAAAATCACTTAGATCTAGTTTATGTTTGTTAAGTTCATTTATACAGTTTAATTTCTACTTACTTTGCCCTTTTCATGTTTCTTAGCATTTTGGAAAGGAGATCATTGCAAAGGAGCTCCAAGTTGATGAAGAACACCCGGACGTGCATAAGTTGTTTTTAGCTGTTTACAAGAGCTTCATGGAGGTGAGGATTGAGTCTGAGAAATTATAGTTACTTCATCAAAAAAAGAGAAATTATAGTTTTTTCTTGGATTCTTTTCATTTTCAGCTAATTGATGTTTCAACTGAATCTGTGTTGTGATTGGATTCTTATTTTTCTTGAGTAGTTGATACTATTACAAATATTTTTCAAGTTTTACTTCTTAAACTCTCGCATCCGGGAGCTGATTTCATGTGATATAATTTAAGGATCAAAGCTAACACTTCTCCAATATTAGTAAGCCTAATATTCTTGCTTACTGCGTACAGGCAATTGATGCAATCGATAATGGAATCAATCAGTACGATACAGACCAGCCACCAAGATATGTAAACAATACCCATTTGTCCTCTCGAGTTGGAAGATTTAACTTGGACTGGACTGAACCTGATCAGTCTTCTGAAAGGGAGAATGAAGCTTTTCAACGTGCAATGGATTTAGCTGGCAGTGAGTTCTTGGATGTAAGACTTTCTCAAAAGAGCTAAAAAGTTTTCTCTTACTGTTGTCTTTGGCTAGTAATATGGTTTGTTCTCAGATTGTGCTCTTTTTGGCACCTGGCGGTCTTCGGTCATTTGCACTAAACATTTTTCAGCTTGATTTTATTCTGGAAGACACAGGTTTTAAAATAAGCGTATGGTTCACTTTCTTTTACCTGAGTTAACATGCTTGTTTATACAGAGTGTCCGCTATTATGCAAGATCATGGTTACCAGCTCGTTCAATCGTATTGGAGTGCGTTTCTGCAAGACACAAGATTGATCCTAGTGGAGAGATTGTAGTTTGGTCTACATTTTGTCCAGTAAGTATTGAATACTTGGCCTGAAGCCTTTTTGCATCAGGCAGTGTGTGCATCATTACAATTGTTTTGCTTATAAACCAAAAGTTTTTGACTTTTGTGGCTTAATGTAAGTGAAGATTAGGAACTACATATTAGCCTTTTTTCCCCCTAATAAGATAAACCTGTTCATCACCCCAGACATGGGAATATATATATATATATATTTTTTTATTTTTTTTAAAACCCATTTTCAATTTCCTTTCATAGTCACTTGTATGCCAGAAAAAGTAGAGTTACTCTATTTTTACTCGAATCTGTTAACATTACGTACTTTCTGAGAATAACAGAGATCCTCCTGCATATTTTTTAGTTGTAGATATTATAATTCATTGCTAGGAAGAACCCCTCTACTAGGTATTTCCTTCTTCTAGTATTTTTTGTATATCATATTCACATATAAACCAGGAATACATCACAGATCTTGTGAAGAACCCAAGTCATGGTATTCAGTGGTAGTATGAGAGAGCCGAGAGGGTAAGGATAATGTGGATGGGATGGGATGGTGAAATCATATTACATGGTGTTAGCCAGAGAGGGGAATAGGATGGGAAGTGTGGAATTAGATGTTGTGGAAGCGTAGCACCAAAGAGTAGCTTTCTTCACTTGGTGTGCCATGAGGGATGCTATATTGACTGCGAATAATCCAAGGAAGAGAATGGTAGGGAGCTAATATTCTGTGTAGAGAGTGGGGAAGACACTGAAGTGATCATAGCCTATTGCACTGCAAAATCACTATGCAGTTGCAGAATCTTGCATGTTTATCATCCGATCTTGCTGGCAATATCAAGGACTGTAGAGGAGACAATCATGAGTTGTAGGCCACATAGATTGATGAAGAAAGAAACATTTGAACTGCTTGGAATGAAGAAATGGGAAGTTATTCCAGAGTAACGAGATCCCATAAGTGATATAGAAAGGTTCCCGTGTTTCATGTATTTTTAGGTGTAAAAGATGTTCCATGTATGATAGGGTTGATTAGCCAGACACTCACTTTCTACTCACATGGTGTATTTAATTGATGAAATTCTTCGATTCGTAAAGAAAAAGAAATATATTATTCACTGCTAGTGTGATTCCTTGCGGAGAATACTTATTCTTGGTTTTTCTGTCTAACAGTGGAAGCTTCATTTGTTTGAGCTGGAAGGAGAGATGAAGATGGATCCACCCATCAAATATGTTTTATATGAGGTGCCTGAGTCCTTTGCTGTTTCAATTTTTTTTTCATTTGATGTGCCACATTTATCTTTTGTCAAATGTTTTTGGTTAAATTCTTCGTTTTTAGGTCTCTTTTATGCGAGGAGTGGAAAAATAAGGAGCATGATTGGCAATAATAGTGTGTGGGCTGTCTTTTAGGTCACTTCTGAAAACTTAATCACCCGTGAATACTTTCTGGTTGTATCAGTTGGTTAGACCGAATAAGTGGGCTTTCGGATTAATTTAGTCTCTCAAGATCTGCTTTATTGTTAAATTTCAATGTCATAAATCAAAAAATGCTCAGGAATAATGTTGCTACACTTTCCAGTGTTTATTGTCTTGGGAGAGAGTAGATAATAACCCCACTGCTTCTCGAGACATGCACCGTTTCCCTGAATGAATTAAGTCTGTCAATATTTTACTAGGAAAACATAAAGTGAAATTGACTTCATGATGCGTAGGATGATAGGAGCAAAGGTTGGCGAGTGCAAGCGGTGGCTGTAGCTCCTGACAGATTTGAGAGCAGGAAAGCACTTCCATCTCAGTGGCGAGGTTTAAGAGATGATGAACTATCCAAGGAAACAGGAATTCCTGGTTGTGTTTTTGTCCATATGAGTGGGTTTATTGGAGGAAATCAAACGTATGAAGGAGCACTCGCAATGGCAAAAGCTGCTTTGAAGCTCTAGGCACAAATATCATTTTATAAGCTGTTTTCAGAAATTGAATCATCACTTTGTGATTTATCATTATCGCTGTTCATGGCTTCAGGTTGTCATTTAAATAGCACATTGGCGTTGAATTTACTAAAGGTTGTTAAAAAACTAGACAAGACCAGCCATACAGTTTTACATATTCTGAAGGTATCTTTTACTTTTACAGCCTATTGTTATGTTTGCAGTTGCAGTAAAGAGAATAGATTTCATTGTTGTTCTGGAGCTTTTGTTTTGGTAGTTTTGGCGTCTACAAGTTGGTCACAAAATCAGTTGTGCAGTTTGGGTCTAGTGATGATTCCAGAAATTCTGTAATTATGCATCATTTTCGCTCCAAGGAAAATGTTTTACGAAAGAGGTAGCGATATTTCTGTTCCATTGGTCTTACAGACTCAATATGGTACATGAGATGTATAGTCTGAGTTTTCAAACATGGTGAGTTTGGGCTCTTAGTAATATTGTCACAGACTCACTATGGACTCTCTTATTTATCATCAGTGTTTTAAAAAACGTTTTTGGGGTGAGTCTCGGGTGAGTTTTGGGGCAAGGCGTACCAAAAATGCTTCGGGGCGTAAATTAAAGACGTAGATCCATAAGACGCAAGTTCTAAAATTTGAGGCATAAGCCTCGAGCATAAAAACGCAAGTCTTGGGCGTAAAAATGTATGCCCGGGAGTTTTTAATTTATTTTTTAACCTTTTTTGCTTTACATCATATTTTTATTATTGGTGTAATGATATTTCTCAAATAGTAATTATAATACTTTTTTTCTTCATTATTGATTATTAATACTTATCTCAAATAAATATCATAAATCATTGAAAAGTTTACTTTTGCTTATTTTATTAATAATAAAACTATAAAATTGAATAAACATGAGACTACGCCCCGTAGATTCATGGAACTTACGCCCCGTGTCTCGGGGCTTACGCCTTGCCCTGTACGGTATAAAACGCCTCCCTTCACGCCTCTTCCTTTTAAAACACTGTTTATCATCATATCTAAGCAATTTTGGTTCATGTTGTCTTTTCTGCTTGGTTTGAAAAATGTGGATTTTAATAGAAGTAGGAAATATAATTTTGGTTGAGGTGAGACACTTTTACTCTTGAATGCCTACTGTGTGTTGGTTAAGCTCAATGCTGGGGGGCTATGCAAACTATTTTTATTTTTTATTTTTTTTGAAGTTTGGAGTTGGGATTGAAGTTGTGTTTGGTCATATCACTCAATATATAAGAATTAGTAAAATCACTCAACTTGGATTAGTTTACCACAAACATATAATTAAATTTGTTCTAAAAGAATAATATCTCAAATAGGAAGTCACATGATGTCATAAATTAGATTGGATCTATGAGTGTGGAGAGATATACTTGATAAGTGATGTATTTCTTTGCAAAGCATACTGGATGATTGGACATATATGAGTGTTAGAGTAGTGTTGCTCCTATGAAATTATGACAATTTCTAGAGTACTAATAAATATCTAGACACGCGCATAACCTCTTAGCACAAAATTGCAACAACGACAAAAAATTGGCGAGTATAATAATGTGATAAAATAAAATATTTGTCTTATAAAAGAATTCTTGATTCATTAAAGTTTTAAACTTCACCAATTATTTTGTGTTAAACTTGTTTAATCTTGATCTGATTCATAGTCTACGAGAGACCAAATTTGGTGCATTGCACTCATATATGAAAAAGCAACAAATCTTTTTTTTTCTTCCCTGAGATATGTGAGAGAATGTTGAAAATAATAATATAATATCTCAAAAAGAAATAATCTCCTATTCTTTTTTGAGTATTTCGGAAATCTGAGTAACGTCTTTGTAATAAAAAATTGGCTTTACTCTTGATTAAGTTTAATGACTAATTTTATTGACATGGAAACAGATTCTTTTGTTATTACCATTACCATTAACCTCTTTTATTAGCCCATTAATTTCCTTTGATTACCACAACTATAAAATGGACAAATTACTTAAGTACACAACATTACTTTACTTATTTTCAATATTTTCCTACTCTTTTATTAAAATATAAAAATCCCTTATTTTCCTCCAATTCAACTTAATCGGATACTTTATTTTTTGGAAGCCAAATTGACCTTTCCCATTCCCTAATTTTCGCCCTCAATCTCTCCTCAGATTTTCCCACAACCCACGATTCCATCTTCAAATTTTCTCCCCCATTATTCTCAACAGATTCATTATTCCAATTTTGAATTTCAAACTAATTCTCTCTCCATTCAATCAATTTCAGAGTTTGAAATAGGTAGTTTCTTCATCTTCAACTCTTTTTTTTTCATTTTTTAAATATTTTCTTATACTTTATGGATCATCCGTCTTATAGTATTGGGATTATCCAAATAGTCACAACCAACACTAATCGAATCTTTGATTATGAAGATCCTATAACAATGGCTAAGCAAAGTTCTAAGAAGTCAAAAGCTAAAAAAGAGGCACATGCAAAAACACCCAAGACAAGTGGTAGAAGGGTTGCCCCGGCCATATCCAGATCTGCAATACCAATAGTAGGTATTTTCCCCCCCTGTAATTTTATGTATTCACATGTTACTATTGGATCCACAACATTCGTTTGAGGTGGAATTTGTTCAAGATATTATGCAACAAGAAAGCGATAGTCTGTAACTATTGAATCATTTTTTCTTTACTTACACATTTGATCTTTTTTTATAATGTATCTTCTTCTTTTTTATAGTGACTGCGGAATGTTTTTTGTTGTTTTTGTTGAATTTCTGAGCAGTGAAATCAACACCCATCTAATGATTTTCAAAGTGACTATCTTCACACAAGATATGCAACATTGTTATGAAAGTATGGTCTCAACAAGGCCAAGACGGAATATGTTAGCGAGAATGATGATATACAAGGCCGAAGAGTGACTACACTCCACCAACAGAAGATGATTTTGTTAATGTAGAATAGATTCTTATATATCGATTCACCGACAATTGTTGATGATCTATTGTTTTAAGATACATTACATGTTTTTATACAATTATCAAGTATATGATACAAATTGTTTTCACAAATAACAAAATTTTATTCTTCACACAACATGATACAAATTATATCTTATAAGTTTGGTACAAATCACAACAGATGATACTAAATCATTATCGTTTACATAATATTATGTATATCATACTTAGGTGCTTTAAACATCTCAAATTGATACGCTTTTATTATTTCATGCCAAAGTTACAAAGATATTAATTTTCAAATACACGAAATTGATACCAAAATTACTCTAACTTTTTTTAAACTGATATTAAATTTCCAGAAAATTATTATGTACATGAAATACAATTGCGTCCACAAATATCAAAACTGTATGTATATGATATATAATATTGGTAAAAAATACAACATCCGATACTTTATTATTAGTAGATACAAAATTTAGAAGAAGATATTATGTATATGATATATCATTGCTTCAAATGATACCTTTTTTACATGTTGTCTCTTTTAACTTTGGCACACATCGTTACAAAGATATTAAGTATCAAATACACAAAATTGATACTAAAATAACTCTAACTTTTTTTAAGCTGATATTAAATTTTCAGAAAATTATTATGTACATGAAATACAATTGCGTCCACAAATATCAAAATTGTATGTATATGATATATAATATTGGTAAAAAATACAACTTTCGATACTCTATTATTAGTAGATACAAAATTTAGAAGAAGATTTTATGTATATGATATATCATTGATTCAAATGATACCTTTTTTACATGTTGTCTCTTTTAACTTTGGCACACATCGTTACAAAGATATTAAGTATCAGATACACAAAATTAGTTCTAAAATTACTCTAACTTTTTTAAGCTGATATCAAATTTTCAGAAAATTATTATGTACATGAAACACAATTGCATCCACATATATTAAAATTGTATGTATATGATATATAATATTGGTAAAAAAATACAAATTTCGATACTCTATTATTAGTATATACAAATTTTAGAAGAAGATATTATGTATATGATATATAATTGATTCAATTGATACCTTTTTTATATGTTGTCTCTTTTAACTTTGGCACACATCACAACTATTGATACTATTATTCTATCCCATACAAAATTTACGAACAATTAAGTATCAGAAACACATCAATGTATACCAAACTAACTTTATCAGAAATTAACAATCAAAAAATGTAGCCAGAATTCAAAACATAACATTTTTCCATTTATTGCTTCACAAAATAGTAACCTAAAAGTACTTAATCAAGTATCAAATTTGAGAATTATTAGAGATGAAGCATAAAAGTACTTCTAAAAAGCAAGCATCAAGAATTTTTCCACCCTCAACACACACGTTTTGTATCTCTTCATCACTTTTTTCCGACGTATCAATGCATAGAGGATACATACTGAATCTCACCTCATGTTTTTTAATTTCTATGTATAATTTCACCCCCATATCATTCTGAATACACAATGGAGACGAATTACCTTCAACAACATATATGATCTCGATGTTTTTTTTTTCAATTCATCGTTATTCAATTCAGCTGCAATTGCTAAAATAAGATTAACGAACGAAATATTTTTAGATACTACTATCCCATCACTTCTGTATCGCTCGTATCTAACATCACTTTTCCATAATCCAGAATATATTAACAAGATCGAAATATTCATTACGAAACTTCACAAAATTGCGTTCCAAAATTTTTTGAATCAAACTTCTATTGAATTTTCGAAGAACAGGAAGAAGGTTTCACAATTTGAAATTTGAAATTTAAAATTCACAAAATTGCGTTCCAATTTTTTTTTGAATCAAACTTCTACTGAATTTTCGAAGAACATGGAGAAAGTTTCACAATTTGAAATTTAAAATTTCTAATTCAGTTAGAGGTTTATGAACGACTGATTGGTTGAAGGAAGAAACGTACGTGTTAATAGTGGGAGTCAATTATAATTTATGTTTTTAATCCCTTATTTAACGCATTAAACTAATAAGAACAACTTATTAATTTAAGTATCCGCCTGTTATTAATTAAAGTATTCGCCTGCAATATTATGTATCCGAAAGACACTAAAAATAGGGATTTTTGGTAATTTATGAAAGAGTAGGGATACAAAGTAATTTCTTTCTTATACTATGTGATTTGCATAATTTTTACTATTATTTAGCACTGAATTGGAGATAATGTTATTTCTTTCTTATTATATATAATATATAATTAACACTAAATAATAGGATAAAACAATTAAATAACAACGAAAGGTTAGTTGGACAAAGAGCTGATGCAATTACGCGCTTTTAATTCTAAGTATAATATTACAAAATACTTCATACTTCCAATTTATTTGCAAATTGCAATGTACTCGACTTGGGAAAAAAAGATTTTTTAATATATAATTTAGACTTGTATAAAACTCAAAAAAAATTACTTTTATATTTTATCATGTATAAATCTTACAAGAGAACATTAATGTAAAGATTAATAGATTTTAGAATTTTTCTTTACCATTTTGTATTAAAAATGAAATAATAAACGAACTACACTTTTTACAATGTCAAAATGTCAGGTGTAGAAGTCAATAATTACCCCCAAGAGGCAAGATATGCGAATATAAAAAATTCAATCTTTTAAAATTATAAGTAATTTATTTATTAATTTATAAAAAAGAAGCGCAAATCAAGCATGATGATATGTCAAAAGAAAAGTCATAAACTTGCAAGATTTGTAATTTACATGCTTAAACTTCCTACCTCTTTTATTTTTGTTCCAAGTGCAAATATTTCTCAAATTGATGCCACGTGGCCGATAAAAATTAAAAATACAATTTCATTATACGTGAGCTTATTTTCTCTCACACAAATCACTCTCATATCTATTTCTTATTTTTAAAATCAAACTCTAGATTTTAAAGAGAAAAAATGAACTTAAATTTTGACGAGACTTTATTCTGGGTGGACATATCGGGTGTGTTTGGTATGAAGGAAAATATTTTCCTGGAAAACAAGTTGATTTTTGACTTATTTTCTCATGTTTGGTTGGTGAATAGAAAATATTTTTCGGGTAGGATAAAAATATTGAATTTAAAAACAAGCTTTAAATTTTTTTATTTTTTTTAGGGGGGGGCTGGGGTGGTGGTTGGGGAGCTGGTTTGAGGGTAGGGACAAAATAAATTGGTTTTTTCACAAAAATATAATTGTAATTTGAAGTTGGAAGAAAGTTTTGGAAAATGTTTTCCTTAAGTTTTGAAAGGAAGTCATTTTTCCTTAAATTTGAGGAAAATGAGTTGATTTGGAAAACATTTTCCAAAACATTTAATCCAACCAAACATAAGAAAATTGGAAAATACCAAACACACCTATCTTCTTTCCTCATTTTCTCTACCTAAAGTATCGGATAATTTTAGCAATACAATTAATTGAATATCTGATTTTTTTATTTTCTTGGTGAGGACTTAATCTTTCACCCTTAACTAAAAAATGTTAAAGAATGACAAAAGTCCACATCGGTGGTTACTGAGATGAGTGGACTCCTTATAAGGCTTGGGCAATCCTCCTCTCTTTGAGCTAGCTTTTAGGGTGTGAGTTAGGCCTAAGACCTAATTTAACAAAAAATCATACGATCTTAAAATACTTGTTAATTTTTTTTTCTTAGAGTCAAATAATAAACATTAACCAACACTTTTAGGATATTTTTCCATCATATTATTAATATCTAAATTTTAATTTTTAAATGTCAAATTAATTAAAGGAAAAATTACTGAAATACACGTCTTATGTTTCCCTTATTTCCAATATCCCCTTCTATTTCTAAAAACCTCTAAAATCGTTCTATTTCTAAAAATCTCTAAAATCCCTTATTTCTTTAATGTATTCGAGCAAGTATTTAATGTATCCGAGTTACATATTATGTATCCGATTTATTTTATAATGTATCCGAGCTACATATTATGTATCCAATTTATTTTATAATGTATCCGAGCTACATATTATATATCCGGTTTATGTTATAATGTATCTGAAATACTCTTTAATGTATCCGAATGTAATTACAAACTAAAGAGGGATAGATTATAATTTTATATTAAAATTATGTGATTCCTAAAATTTATCCTTAATTAAATCTATCTTAATTTTAAAAATTCAAATTAATTGAAAAAATGTAGCAACAACTCCCCTATTCTTTTAGTTGTCACTATTTTAGATTTCATGTCTCTTAAGATGTTTTTCTTAATATAAGTGTATTTATCTCACAAATTCAACTAATATGGAATTGAGAGAGTACTTCCTGCTAAATGATATGGATATTTTACCCAACTATTGCCTGATAAATGATGTATTGAAAAATAAGTATTTAATGCAGAGGGTAAATTATAGAAAAATTTATTGCCCTTTTTTGTTATATCAAAAGTAATAAATAAAAATAAAAATATATTTTAAAAATAAGTGACAAGTAAAAATGAATAGAAAAAGTATTAAATAACATATATTTATGAAATATAAATAAGAACCGATTATTTTGAAATGTACTCAAAAAAGTAATCTAACGAACACATTACACATGCCCCCAAACTTAATTGCAGATGGACCCGTCTACATGAATCACCTCCTTCGTTTTTTACCAAATTCCGAAATTTTATATCCAAAAGGGAAAGATTAATTAGAGAATCAAAATTCCAGCCAACATTATTCATTTTCTTCAAGGAATAAGGGGAAACAATTTAATTTTGCTTTATAGGATATACACGTGACAGCAATAAAATTGCTTATTTTTGGAATACCAAATAATACAGTCTAGAAAA
>JAJONZ010027974.1:0-25082 GCA_029582445.1 Solanum paucissectum
TATTTCCCACTTCGAATTTCGTTTGAACTTGAAAATGCTGACGTTTGCCCCTCCAACCAACGCACACCATTAAACTGGTCTTCAAGGATGCTCACAAGAAATCTTGCCCAAAAAACCATTGAGCGCATATATCAATATAAATCATTGCATTATAACACACGAAAATGAAAAAAAAAATTCCCTTTTCCATCCTGGTTTGAACTTTCAAATGTAGATGTTTGCCTTACTGAACCAACACACACCATTAAATAGGACGTCACGGATGACCACAAAAAAATTCGGCTAAAAATTTACCTAATAAATAATGTAATCAATGATTGCCTCTCTTAAAGGCAAACAATATATACTACCATATCATTTAGTACGTAATGAATTAGGTGGCTTCGAACTAACAAGCCCCATTAAGTAGATCGCCAAAAACGCCCACAAAATATTTCGGCCAAAAAACCTTTGGGCGCACATGTCACCTAAAATCCATGGATTATAACTCACGAAAAATATAAATAGTGATGCACTCGTTCGTCCTTATGCTACTCATGTAATTCTTTCATTAATTCATTTATGAAGTCGTTTATGTGAAGATTCTTAAGTAGTTCTTGAGTTTTAGCCCCCATTATTTATCAATGGAGGATTTGAGTTCTTGAGGTAAGGGTCTTGTGAATGAGTGGTGTTTCTTGATTGATTCTGAGTGAGATCTTGATCACTTTGTGTTCAGTTTAAAAATCCAAAAGAGTTTGGAAGAAACCAATCGATTCTAGACAAGTTAGGACCCAAAACTTAACAAGAAAATTCATCGGATTTCTGGGTCTGGGCTGGGGCAATGCACCCCCATAGCGCCAGGAGGGCTGGGGTAATGCACCAGCAGTGCGCCCCAAAATAGCTCCGGGACTTTAGGAGCTGGTGCGACGTGCCCACACTATGCTAAAGTCATCCGCTTTTTTTCTTCTCCGTTCTTTGTCCCGTATGTGTTTCTTCGAATCGTGTCTTCATTATTTCCTTGATATTAAATCTGAAAGTCTTCATTAATCATTAAAAGATCCCACATATCCTAATCATATCTCCTAAAATACATTTCACATTAAAGAGAGACTAAGAGCAAAGTTCAACAGGGTCCTTTGAGTCAAATTTGAGAATCCTTTGAAATCAACCATAGTTTTGAACTATGTCTTTAGGAAGTAAGTATGAGAATGATAAGAGTTGTACTCGTGAGTTCTATATTGTCATTGAGATCCTTAAGTTTAGTCATTCATGCCCATAATTCTGCATGAACTCTATGAATCGAGTATCAATGAGAGGAGTAGTATCGTTGAGTTATGAGTTTCAATTTCGTGAGTTCTGGTACTGAGTTTCCATATTGCTATTAAGATCCCTGAGTTGAGTCATTCATGTCCATAATTCTGCATGAACCCTATGAATTGAGATATAAGTCTAAAGAGTCCTTCGAAGTCAATCATTATGTTTCAAACAAAGTTTTGAGAAAAAGTTTAAAGGTTCTATTTCATAAAAACTTAAGAGTTACAAATGTTATTTATATATATGTACCTATGTTGATTATTGGACTTGAAATATAAGTTCACAAGTGCATGTTTTCAAGAATGTAAACACGTCTAATGTTTTGAAAAGTATTTCAATTATGTAACAAGTCCATTCTTTGTAATGGGTGAATTGAGCATAAAGTTATATTACCTATTTTGGGAGTAGTATCGAGACCGAATTGAGTTAGAGTCTTTTATGATTCGGAAGTCCCATAAAACTACGTTGCTAACATAGGATAGGATAGGATAGCGTTGATTTTTCATGCAATTCCTCACTTCCTCTAAAAAGGCCAATTAGATGGATCTATAGTCACGATATCATCCTATACCCCGGCAAAGTATAGGGTGGACCTGACAAAGTTAAGTGAAACGTTGTATCATTGCTAGGATCATGGTAATGGTTGTCGATTAGAGAAACTCACCACAAGTAAACTATATTATTTTCATGTTGCTTTCATTGTATATTATATTCAAATGCTTAAATGGTTTTCGTGTCATATTCATGTATTGATCCAGTTGTCTTGCTTTCAATCATTCATGCCAGTAAGTTGTTTACTCTTGCCTTATCACTTACCAGTACATTAATTGTACTGACCTCATTCGACATTCATTATTTTATGATGCAGATACAGGTGTTCAACAGGCATTTCGTTGAGGTCATGTGACATTCCAGTCAGGTTTGGTGAGCCTTCTTATATTCTGAAGGACTTCGCCTTTGCCTTACAGTTAGTAGTATTGGAGGTATCGTGGGTCTTATCCCGACATCTTCTTACATTGTTAGAGGCTTCCTAGACAGATTGAATTAGATGTTTCCATTTTTTTATCACGATGTCTTATTTAACTTATGACTCATGTTAAGTATTTTTGCAAGATGGTATTTTTAAAACTTTCTTCAATGTCTATGTGTTCACCAATTTTAAGCTTTCGCATATTGTTTAGTGTCATGTAAGTCATGTAGCCAGACCAGGGGTTCGCTTGGGGATCAGAAATAGTTCTCGAGCACCAGTTACGTCCAGGGTGTAGGCCCGGGTCGTGACAGTGGTTTTGAGCAATCATTTTTGTGGGAGTCTGTGACGACCTTATTAATGGTGTGCATTTTTTGAAGGGGCATACGCCCGCATTTTCAAGCTCAAACAAGGCGCGGAATGGGAAATACCAAATTTCATGTTTTACGTGTGCTATAGTCTATGAATTTTGGGTGATATGTGATCTCGATGTTCTTTTGGCCAAAAATTTTTGTGGACTTTTCTGCGACCTTATAAATGGGGTCGGTTGGTTTGAATGGGCACACATCGGCATTTTAAAGTTCAAACAAGGCGCCGCAATGGGAAATACATATTTTTCTATTTTTCATGTGTTATAATCCATATATTTTGGGTGACGTATGCGCCCAAAGGTTTTTTGTCTAGAATTTTTTGTGGGCATTTGTGACGATCTATTTAATGGGGCTCGTCAGTTCGAAGCCACCTAATTTATTACGTACAAATTGATATGGTAGTATATGTTGTTTCCCTTTAAGAGAGGCAGTCATTGATTACATTATTTATTAGGTAATTTTTTGGCTGAAATTTTCTGTGGTCATCCATGACGTTCTATTTAATGGTGTGTGTTGGTTTAGTAAGGCAAACATTTACATGTTAAAGTTCAAACCCGACTCAGAAAGAGAAATATGTTTTTTCTTTCATTTTCGTGTGTTATAATACAATTATTTATACTGATGATGCGCTCAACAGTTTTTTGGGCAAATTTTTTTGTGAGCATCCCTGACGACCACTTAAATGGCATGCGTTGGTTTGGAGGGGTAAATGTCAGCATTTTCAAGTTCAAACGAGGCACGAAGCAGGAAATACTAGTTTTTTCAATTTTTGCGTATATTACATGGATCTGGCGCTTGGACCACCTAAAATATTTTTCTGAAAAAACTTTATGAGTGTGATCCCACCATGTTTTTGGTTTAAATATTTTTTGGGAGTCCGTAACAACCTTATTAATTGTGTGCATTGGTCCGGAGGGGCAAAACTCTGCATTTTCAAGTTCAAATGAGGCCCCAAATGGGAAATACAAAATTTCTCATTTTCTGTGTGATATAATACATATAGTTTTGATGATATGTGATCCCGATGTGCTTTTTGCCAATTTTTTTATAGGATTTTGTGATGACCTTATCAATGGTGTGGGCTGGTCTTGAGGAGCAAACGTCTTCATTTTCAAGTTTAAACAAGGCCCGGAACATGAAATATCGAATTTCCCATTTTACACGTGGTAGTCTATGAATTTTGGGTGATATGTGATCCTGATATGTTTTTGGCTGAAGTTTCTTGTCGGCGTCTGTGATGACCTTATTAATGGCATGCATTTTTACATAGGGGCAAACGTCCATTTTTCTAGTTCAAACGAGGCGCGGAATGGGAAATATGAAATTTCCTATTTTACGTGTGATATAGTCCATGATTTTGGGTGATATGTGATATCGATGTATTTTTGGCCGAAATTTTTTAGGGGCGTCTATGAAGAGCTTAATAATGGCGTGCGTTGGTCCAGAGGGAAAAATGTTTGCATTTTCAAGTTCAAACAAGGCCCGAAATAGGAAATACCAAATTTCTCGTTTGACATGCACTATAGTCCATGAATTTTGAGTGATATGATAAACTAACATATTTTTGGCTGAAATATTTTGTGAGCGTCCATGACGAACTTATTGGGTATATCCAGAGGGGAAAATGTCTGCATTTTTAAGTTCAAACAAGTCCCAGAACAGGAGATACCAAGTTTCTTTTTTTATGTGTGCTTTAGTCTATGGATTTTGGGTGATATGTGATCCCGACGTGTTTTTGGCCGAAATATTTTATGGGAATCGATGACGACATTATAAATGGTGTGCGCTGGTCTGGAGGAGCAAACGTCTATATTTTAAAGTTCAAACGAGGCCCGTAATAAGAAATGCCAAATTTAACATTGCATTTTTGGATTGAACCTTGTGAGCACTTTCATGTTGATTTTCAAGGAGCACTACTTATAGAAATCCATGTTAACCTGATTGATCTCATTTTTTAGTTGAAGACAAGCAAAAGTTTAAGTTGGGGGTGTTGATGAGTCAAGAATTTTGACTCATTTAGAGCTTGTTATTTAATGAATTAGTGTACTCAATGCATATTTTGTGTTCACAACTGATGTTAAATTCATTATGTGAAGCCATGAAAATTTAAGA
Organism: Solanum paucissectum; assembly: GCA_029582445.1. Classification (NCBI taxonomy): domain Eukaryota; kingdom Viridiplantae; phylum Streptophyta; class Magnoliopsida; order Solanales; family Solanaceae; genus Solanum; species Solanum paucissectum. Next base: position 4,744 of record JAJONZ010027974.1, read on the forward strand.
ACACGGCAAGGACATTACATTGTGAAAAGAAGCGAAAAGTTGGAAAAGTTAAAAAAAAGAAGGATGTAGCTCGCAAAAGACACTTGGTGACTCGCTGATGAGCTGTTAGCTTTGCCAAAAGGTCTAGCGAGTTGGCTCATGAACTAAGCGAACTCGGCAAATGAAAGTGCAATTTGGCGATGTATCGAATGAAACGGCGAGCTCGATCCAGTTCGCCTAAATGAACAGAACAAGTGGATGCAGAAGTGAAGTCCAAATGGCAAGAAACCGTGTGTATCGGTGGATCGCCGAGTCATTCGACGATCGCGACTAACTTCGTTGATGGGAATGCGTACTTAAATTTTGGGAAGTTTTTTGAAACATATAAATTGATTTTTGAAGAGAGAGAAAATGGTCTTATATAAAGTTTAGTGATTTTTACATACTTTTACAATACTCAATATTCTTTGAGAGGATTTTGAGCTTAGATATTGAGGTTTTAATGTTTTAATCTTAATTTTGGTATTGAGCATGGGAGTTTTTGTCATTCCGATGGAATATCTTTTGGTAACTATTTCTTGCTTTCTTGTTATGTTTGGCTAAACCCCCATTCCTTAGGGGTGTGACTATGTAATTGAATACATAATTTAGCTTGTCGATATTTTAATTGCTAGATTTACTGTTGTTTTTAAATGGGTACAGTTATTTATTCATGTTTTCATTGATTAACTGAAGTTGAAAATTTTGTTCTAGCTTTAGCTCTCTATGCTTGCTTGTGAAAGTTGCTTAGAGTGGAGTAAATGATTGATAGTTGTATTGACTTGTGTCTTTAAAACCCAGCTTGATAAAGTGGTTTAAATTAAGGATTTGGGTTGTTTTGAATTATTAAGCTTGTTGAGGTTCGAAGGAACTCGTTTGAAACATAATAACTGATTGAAAATATTGTTATTATAGTTACAATCCATCCTACCCATTTAGATTAAACGACTTAAAGCAATTGTTCATTACCCATTAAGTGAAATTAGTATTTGATTGCTCACACACTTCTAAGGTTCCCTCTCTATTTGTTCAAACACCGCATTAATTGTTTTCGTTAACAATTGATTACCAAACTCTTAATAATGATAATTGAAATTTATTAATTTAAATTATGTTGTGTTTTTTTTCTTTCCATTCTACAAGAAATTAGAACACTTTCATACTTCGTATCTAAATTATTTTATGTATCACTCCTTGTGGGATCGACCCCAACTCACTGTTGGGTTTATTCTTGTTAGAGATCACCTACACTTTGAATCATAAGAAGTGTTGTTAAGTGTTATCAGCGTGCTTGATGACCATATTAATAGTGTGCATTGGTATGGAGAGGCAAACTTCCGCATTTTCAAGTTCAAACGAAGCCCGAACAGGAAATAACAAATTTCCCATTTTACGTGTGCTATAGTCCATTAATTTTGGGTGATATATCATCCCATTGATTTTTGGCCAAAATCTTTTGTGGGCATCCATGACGACCTTATTATTGGCATGTGTTGGTCCAGAGGGTGAAACAACTGTATTTTCAAATTCAAACAAGGCCCAGAACAAGATATACCAAATTTCCCATTTTACTTATGCTATTGTCCATGGATTTTGGGTGATATGTGATCCCGATGTTGTTTTGGCCGAAACCTTTTTTGAACGTCCCTGAGGACCTTATCAATGGCATGGGTTTTCAGGAGGGGGAAACATCTACATTTTCAAGTTCAAACAAGGCGCAGAAAAGGAAATACCAAATTTTCCATTTTACATGTAGTGCATGAATTTTGGGTGATATGTGATCCCGATATGTTTTTGGCTGAAATTTTTTGTGCGCATCCGTGAGGACATTATTAATGGCGTACGTTGATCAAGAGGGGAAAACATCCACTGTTTCAAGTTCAAATGATGCTCTGAACGTGAAATACCAAATTTCTCATTCTACTTTTGCTATAGTCCATAGATTTTATGTGATATGTTGGCGAAAACTTTTTTTTCCGCATCTTTGAGGACCTTATTAATTGCATGGGATGGTCCAGAGGGAAATACATGTGCATTTTTAAGTTCAAATGATGTTTGTAACGGAAAATACCAAATTTGTCATTTCACGTGTGCAATAGTCCATGGATTTTGGGTGATATGTGATCCCGACATGGTTTTGGCCAAAAAATATTTTCGGAGTTTGTGACGACCTTTTTAATTGTGTGCCTTTGTCCGAAGGGGCATACGTCTGTATTTTCAAGCCCAAACAAGGCGCGAAATAAGAAATACCAAATTTCTTATTTTACATGTGCTATAGTCCATCGATTTTGGGTGATATGTGATCTCGCCGTGTTTTTGGCCGGAATATTTTGTGGGCTTCTCTCTGACCTTATGAATGGTGTGGGTTTGTTCGTAGGGGCACATAGTGGCATTTTTAAGTTCAAACTAGGCGTTGCAATGGGCAATACAAATTGGGAAGCCTCACGTATCTGGAACGAACCATGTTCGTGGATAAAATCAACGAATCTTGAAGAACGCTTGAAAACCTTTTTTTTTTCTCTTGATACCTCGCTCTAAAACCCTAAGTGTTTTGAATGTGCATGGGTGATTAGAATCTAATTATACCCTTAATTTGGGTCAGGAAAAATGTGTTAAGACAAGTGGAAAAAAGGAAAAAGAAACAGGACAAATATACCCCCAAACTATCGTTAATGGTACACACAAACCCTTCATCATACTTTTTGGACATTGATACCCCTTCCGTCCAAAAATCAGCACATGTTTGGCCTTTAATCTAACGGAAGAATAATTAGAGACATGTAGCGCAATCCTACTGCTCAACCCGGTTTGATCAATTAATTAACTCAAAATTCATATACTCTCCCAACGACCCATTTAACCCACTTGATACACCCATTACTCACACTAGTACTAACCTATTTGAAACCTGTCGTCTCGTGAAGCGAAAGAAGGCATCAGAACCGGCAACAAAGAAGAAATCCACCTCCTCCTTCACCGTCGTTGCTACCGCAAAGCCGAAAGAAACTACCCCAAAGAAAAAGGTTGTAGTGAATAAAGCCAAACCATCAGCTGCAACACCAACAAAGAAAGAGAAAGAAAACGGTTACTACTCCAGCTAAAGCAAAGAAAACTCCGGTGAAGAAAGTTGCAGTTGCTAAAGTGAAGAACACTCCGACAAAGAAAGTTGTTAAGAAGCCAAAAACTATTAAGTCTCCGGCAAAGAAAGCAAAGAAATGAATAAATTAATCTGAATTGGGTGTTTGAATCTGTAAATTAATTACTTTTACATTTCTCTAGTGATGATATCAAATCTACCCTTTTTTTATGGGTTTTTCATTTTTTCTTCTTCCCCTTTCCCTTCCGTTTGTAGTTTTTACTCGTTCTCCATTGTTACAGTTTGTTTGTTTTACGAGTATGACTTGTGCTCCTCGTTTTCATTGAATAGTAACAAATTTGTATGAAGAAATGAAGGATTAAGCCAAAATTTTAGGTTTATAGATAGGTTAGTATTAGTGTGAGTAATGGGTGTATCAGGTGGGTTAAATGGGTTAAATGGGTCGTTCGGAGGATATTAGAATTTTGGGTTACTTAATTGGTCAAACCGGGTTGAACCGTAGGATTGTGCCACGTGTCCCTAATTATTCTTCTGTTAGAGTGAAGGGAAAATATGCTCTGATTTTTGGACGGAAGGGGTATAAATGTCTAAAAAGTATGACGGACGGTATTTGTGTACCATTTACGATAGTTCAGGGGTATATTTGTCCTTTTTCCCAATAGGAAAAGACCAAAATGCCCTTTCCTAAAACAGATGAAAAGCCTTAACTAGAGTGGCTGCACTCAAACAAACATAACTCCTTCATTCGAGCTCAAAATTTAGCAAACTCGGCGGCATTGGAAAGAGGACTCAAATATCTTTGATTTGATAGTTCATGGACCACCTAAATCTTTATGTGCTAAAAGATTTGGTCATTTGAAGGTGATCCAAAACTTACGAACTAAAGGGTGGCTTGAACGAATTTCTCTTTAGCTCTTTTTGAAACTCGAGGTGTTACATTTAGTGACCTTAACACCTAAGAAAATTTAAAATTACTCGGTAAAATCTTATTCACAAACTAATAATGGTTCGAGTCTTAACTTAAAAACTTTTGGGGTGTTACAACCACGTTGGGATCACATATCACCCAAAATAAATGGACTATTGCACACGTGAAACGAGAAATTTGGTATTTCCCGTTTCAGGCCTCATTTGAACTTAAAAATGCACACGTATTCCCCTCTGGACCATCCCACACCATTAATAAGGTCATCACGGATGCCAACAAAACGTTTTAGCCAAAAACACATCGAGATCACATATCACATAAAATCCAAAGACTATAGCACAAGTAGAATGAGAAATTTAGTATTTTATGTTCCGGGCATCATTTGAACTTGAAAATACGAAAGTTTACCCCTCTTGATCAACGTACGCCAATAGTAATGTCGTCATGGATGCGCATAAAAGATTTCAGCCAAAAATACATCGGGATCACATATCACCCAAAATCCAAGAGTTATAACACACGGAAAACAGAGAATTTGGTATTTCCTATTTTGCATCTTATTTGAAATTGAAAATGCAGACAATTTCCCTTCCGAAAAAACACACGCCATTGATAAAGTCATCATAGAAGACCAAAAAAGTTTCAGCCAAAAATACATCGAGATCACATATCACCCAAAATCTATGGACTATAGCACAAGTAAAATGGGAAATTTGGTATTTCCTATTCATGGCCTTGTTTGAACTTGAAAATGCGGATGTTTGACCCTTCGAACAAGCACACGCCATTATGAAGGTTGTCATGGACTCCCACAAAAAAATTCGTCCAAAACTCAACGAGATGAGATATCAACAAAAATTAATGGACCTCGTTTGAACTTGAAAATATTGAAGTTTGTCCCTCCGTGCCAATGCACGCTATTAATAAGGTCTTCATGCACGCCCACAAAAAAATTAGTCCAAAAATACGTCGAGATCACATATCACCCAAAATTAAGGTTGGCAATTGGATAGGGTTTTGGCCGGTCCAGTTCCCGTACAGGTAAGTCCGGTACTGGTTGAACCGGTAAGGAACCGGTCTTATAGGGTACCGGAACAGGTACCAAAACGAAACCCGATTTTTTATCCGGTTCAACGGTCACTTCCTATTTTTTTTTAAAGGTGAACGTTAATTTATAGTCGTTGGGCCCTTCTAGTTGTTGGGCTGGAGCCCAAAATGGCTCAAAATTTTCCCCCACCCCTCTCTAACCCCTTAACACTATAAATATACCCATATTCTTTAATTTAAATCACAAATTCACAAACTATTTCATTAACATCTTATAAAATCTCTCAATTTTCAATCTCTCATAAATTCATAATTATTATTTTGTGATATTGACTTGGAGTTCGGATTTTGGAGATTTATTTGAAATAAATCGGAATCTTCAATTGGCATCTCTCAATTCCGACTTTGGTTACGTCTACTTTTACGTTGACGTTCAGTACATTCGTTCCAACTTTAATTTTTTATTTGTTTATTAATTAAGTTAAAAAAATAATATATATTATATTGCTTGTTTTTCATAATATTTAATTATTTTAAACTTGAACATGAATTCGGAAAGAAATAGTGGTAAAAGATTAATGTCGGAAGGAAAAAATAATAGGGGAGGAGGAATTAGTTCTAGTTCTAAACATTTGCCACCTAGATTTAGAGTTAATACTAATGATTATACTCATGTTGATGAAACTTCTTTTATGTCACGAGGACCTATTGAATTTAATTTCGAAAACGAAGTAGATCATGAGACTTTAAATAGATGTTTTACTAATTTTGAGGAAGAATTAGATGAGGAAGTAGAAATAAATGAGGAAGATAATGAGACCTCTACCCCTACTAGTCCGGCTACCGAATTATCGGAACAAGATGAAGTCCCCTCTTTACCTACATTTTCAAAGACCGTTGTGCGTGTTAAAAGATCTTTAGTATGGAAATTTTTAGTAGAAAATGAAGGAAAAACTACTGTTACTTGCACGAAATGTAAATTGACCATGAAACATGTAACTACGGGTACACAAGGGGGAACGGGATGACTAAGAACACATTTGAGAAAGTGTAATAAAGAATTTGCTCGCCTAGATGATATAGAAAGGGCTAATAGAAATGGAATACCCATGCCTGAAAATTCTATGGGAGTTGGAGGTTCTAATATGGCTCAAAGTGTATTAAATATGACTAACCCGGCTGACTGAAGCACACACCACACATATAGTAAAGAAAAAGATCGTAGAGAATTAGCTAAAATGGTTGTTGTTTGTGGTTTGCCTTTTTCATTTCCTTCACATCCTGGTTTTGTTCATTCTATTCGAGAATTGTCTAACCCAGATTATGAAGGTATTCCAAGAAGTACAATTAAAAGTGATATTTTTAAATATCAAAAAGAATATTGTCATTTTCGTTGTTTATTTGTTTATTATGATGGTAGATTATCTATTATTTATGATATGGGACGTAGTCCTAATGGTAATGATTATTTTACAATTATTGTCCATTGGATTGACCATGAATGGACCATGCAAACACGAATATTAGGGTATAAATATGTTGAAGAAACTAAAACCGGTTCTCATATATCAACAAAAATAAGCTTTATTTTACAATTTTATGGAATATGTGATAAAATAATGAGTGTCACTTTAGATAATGCTTCTAATAATTTAAAAGCAATTGATTATTTAAAATGTAGACTTTGTCCAATTGATAATGATTCTTTTCATATTAAGTGTGCCGCACATGTGTATAATTTGATAGTAAAAGATAGTATTTCTCAATTTGGAATTTCTTGTGAAAAAATTAGACTTGCTTGTTATTGGATTTTAAAGCTAAAATAAAAGCTAGAATTACAGAATTTAAAAATCGTTGTAAAGAATGTAGACTTGCATATAGAAAAGTTCCAAAAGAAGTATGCACTAGAAGGAATTCTTTATTTGAAATGCTTGAAGTTGCTTATATCTATCAAGAGCCGGTACAATTAGTTTTTAATGCTCATAATGCGGACCCGAATTTAAGAATTGGCTATGAAGATTGATAAAATACAAAAGAACTTATTGAATTTTTAAGTGTTTTTTATAAAGCAACAAATGTTGATTCTGGTCAATATTATCCAACTATTTCTTCTGTTTTAGTAAATATTTGTGTTATTTCATCTGAATTTGTAAAATATAGAGGAAAAGATCGATTTAAAGATTCACTTTCTTTTATGATTGAAAAAATTTTAAAATATTTTTTCCCTAGTATTCAAATCTATTTGCCTGCTACTACTTTCAACCCAAATTACAAATTAAAAGGTGTTGAAAGTATGATTGAAAAGATTTATGCAAATTTAGAAATTAAAGATGATTAAATTGCTAGTGTTGAAGATTGTAAAAGTAGCATATATATAAAAGCTAGAGAGTTATATAATACATATAAAGCTATGGAAAAAATATTCCAATAGTTGAACCTCCATCTTGTAGGCCTAGAAGTGATTATACGGAATATTGGATGGATGATTATCTTGACCTTGAATCCTCTACTAATAATTATTTTGATTTATATTTCAATCAAGCACGGGAAAAGATTAGGCATGAAGAAGGACAACTTCAAGCTCAAATATTAGTATGGTGGAAGAATCGTGAAAATCAATTTCCAACTCTTGCTAGGGTTGTTCGAGATGTGCTAGCGATTCAAGCATCATCGGTCGCTTAGGAGCAAGACTTTAGTGCGGCGAGATTTATGATTGGAGATCATCGATATTCATAAAGGAAAGTTTGGAAATATCGGTGTTGTTTCGAGATTGGGTCAATGCCGAAAGAAGAAATACCGGACTACCACAATTATGTAGCCAAATAGAAGACGAAATAGATGAAATATTTGGTGATAATACTGATGCTGGCATGGAAGCAATGGAAGAAGAACAAAAAGTACAAGTTCCAAAAAATGTTTCTTTTGAAATAATACAAAAGTTACGAAAAGATTTTAAAAAAAGTTTCAATTTTTAGTACAATAATTAATATTCAATACCTAGATTATGTACTCTTTGTCTCTTTCTAATATTTGTATTGTACAATTTATTTATTTGAATAAATATACGGCTATTCGCCTTGATTTTATTTTAAAATAGTCGTTTATATTTAATCCAAGTCATTTCACAAATTTAATTTTCAACTATTTTAATATTAGTTTAAACTTTAATATAAAATTGAATTTTAAGGTTTAAACTTTAAATTCAATATAAACTTTAAATTTTAAAGTCAATTTTAAACTTTAAATTCAATATAAAGTTTAAACTTTAAAGTCAATTTAAAACTTTAATCTTTAAAGTTTAAACTTAAATTCAATTGAAACTTTAAACTTTAAAGTTTAAAGTTTTAAATTGAAGTTTTTTAGTAATATAATATTATTAATTAATAATATAATATTATATAATAATTAAAGTTAATAAAAAAAATTACCGGTACACAATGATCCGGTAAGACCCGGTTCCGGTCCGGTCCAAATCGGTTCCTATCCGGTAACTAAGGGACCGGGCGGAACCTTTGGGAATTTCCAATAAAACCGGTTCCTGTAAGACCCGGTTCCGATAAATAAATCCGGTAACGAGGACCGGTTTCGGTAAAACTGATCATGTTGATCCGGTCCTGTCCAATTGCCAGCCTTACCCAAAATCCATGGACAATAGCACACGTAAAATAGGAAATTTTGTATTTTTCCGTTTGTGCCTCATTTGAACTTGAAAATGCAAACGACATTAATAAGTTTTTCATGAACGCCCACAAAAAATTCCAGTCAAAAACACTTCGTGATCACATATGACCCAATATCCATACTATAGCACACGTAAGACGGGAAATTTAGTATTTATCATTCTGGGCCTTGTTTGAACTTGAAAATGCAGACGTTTGTCCCTTCGGACCAACGCACACCACTATAATGTCGTAACTGACGTCCATAAAAAAATTATGCAAAAACATGTCGGCAAATAGAGAAAAATATAGCATATTTGTGGCTGGAGTAGATGAAACTGTGAATAAAAAGTTGTTGGCGATCACTGATTTACACAAGGGTCACTCCCTATCAAATATTTGGGCTTGGCTTTATCCCGCAAAAAGTGGAACAAGCTAGATTTTCATTAATTACGGCTGAAGATAACAAACATGATAAGGAATGCATCATTCAGACACCTCTCTTATGCATGGAAACTACATGTTATAGTCTCTATCCTATTTGCAGTGCACAAATATTGGGCTTCAGTATTTATCCTTCCTCAAAGTGTGGTTAAGGAGGTGGATAGAAAATGTAGATATTTCTTATGAGGTAGCACAAAAGAGAAAAGGAAAGTAGCATGGAATAGAGTCTGTCAAACTAAGAAAATGGGGGGGGGGGAGGGGTCTGAATATAAAAAGTTGCAAGATATGAAACCATTTTGTAGTGGGGAAACTAATTTGGGTACTCATAACTCAGAAAGAAGTTCTTCGGGTTAAGTGGGTACATGGAATTTATCTAAAAATAATGAATAGTTTTGGGTACATACACCACCAAATAATAGTAGATGGTACTGAAAGGCCCTAAATAAACTGAAACTAGGTATAGAAAAAATGTATCAACAGGATAGATACACTTTGATATTTGATGGAGGATATTCGATGAGTCAGAGCTATATGCTTAGTGTGGACAAAACTAATGGTACCTAAACATAGATTTTTGATTTGGCTTGAAACATATCAGAAACTAATGAACAAAGGGAGAATGCATGATATGGGCATACCTGTAGATAGTGTTGGTTGTGCGTTATGTGATCAACAATGCTATGAAGATGTAGAACATTTATTTTTTACATGTGACTGGGCATCTACACTAAGGGAGGAAGTAACTTATTGGAGTGGGATTTTCCATGTTGTGGTAATTTAGAGTGTTTGAACTGGATTAAACGGAGACATTGGAGCAAATTTAAACAGGTAGCGATAGCTTCAACATAAGGGGCCATGATATACCTCATTTGTCAAGCTACGAATTGGAGAATTTTTAAAGAGCAACACCCGTATAGAAGTTTTATACTTCTGCAAGTATAGATTATTGTTAAGGGGAGGATTGCAATGCTTAGAGGATCCAAACAAGCTCATAAGTGTGTATCCTTCATAGACAATTTATGTAATTAGAACTTTATGGGTATAGGTGGAGCGGTAGGAAGTAGTTGAGAATTATTGGTTTGCAGAGGTTGTGTATTACTTGTAATGAAGTTTGTTTTTTAGGTGGTAATAATACTCATAGTTTATTGCCAAAAAAACAAGAATTTGATATTTTCCATTCTAGGCTTTGTTTGAACTTGAAAATATAGAAAAATTTCCTCTGGACCAACCCACACCATTAATAAGGTCGTCACCGACGCCCATCAACAATTTGTCTGTAACTATGTTGGGATCACATATAACCCAAAATCCAAGGACTATAGCACATGTAAAATGGGAAATTTAGTATTTCCCGTTCTAGGCCCCGTTTGAACTTGAAAATACAAACGTTTTCCACTCCGAACCAAGCCACACCATTAAAAAGGTTGTCACAGTCACCCACAAAAAAATTTAGACAAATAAACGGCGGGATAACACTCATAAAGTTTTTTCATAATTGTTTTTTGGGTGATCCAAGGAACCATATCCATGTGCTAATATACACAAAAAAATGGAAAAATTGGTATTTTCCGCTTTGTGCCTCGTTTAAATTTTAAAATGTTGACGTTTTCCCCTCCAAACCAACACACGCCTTTTAAAGGTAAATGACTTACGTTTTTTTCCATCCAAGTTATATCATCAAATTTTCCTCTAGTTCTAAATGTACATAATTTATTATCTTTCCATTCACATCACTTCATATTGAATTAGAGGACATAAAATCCTACAAATATTACTAAAATTGTCCATATAATTCAAAAATGGAAAAATTATGAATGTGCCTACTCTAAATCGAATAAAGTTTTAAAAATATAATTAAAAATATCCTATTTTTAAAGTGGAGTAATCTATAAAAGGAAAACTAGAAGATACTGGAATGGAAAAAATGTAACTCATGTACCTTTAAAATTGTAAAAAAAATTTAAAAATGTAACTCATGTACCTTTAAAATTGGAGTCAAAATATATTTTAAGGATTGTAAATCTCTAAAAGAAAATACATAATAAGAAATTTATTTATTTACTTAACTTAACCACGAAGTAAAAACAAATATCATCACTTATAAAGTGCACAAATTTCTTCACAAAGTTTCTCAAACCTATTCTGTCAAGCCATCTTCATTCACCAAACACTTTTGTAATGGCACAAATTAAGATTATGCACCGACAAAAGACTCAACAGAAGGTGATAATATATATAAAGCAAAACACTTTGTAACTTTCAAAAGCTATGGGCAAATTATATCAAGGAAGCACACGAACTTTCTATTACAACAGGAGAACATATTTCTATTGTCGCTTATTCCAAGGGTGACATAGCATATGTTTATGATTCCTCCAACTGCTTTGACACAATAGATAAGTTCCTCAATGATGCGAAGGTTTCTGTAGTCAAAGGGGGTCATTGATTTGATTGCCTTTAGAGAAGGATTTTTCTATATATTTTTATCTTTAGTGAAGTCAGTTTGTTTCAGTTTATGAGTTTTCTTTTGGGTCAACTATTGTCCTTTGATTTTTATTAGTTTAATAATTTATTGTCCCGTATTTAGTATCTTAAACTATGAAGTATAAGGTCTTATGGTGTATTTTCTATTCTCCCTTATATTTTAAAAAAGTAAATTCTCCTCTGTTAAAGAATGTGATGTCAACTCGTGAAATATTTGTTTATGCATTAATCAATTAATTTACTCTTCTAAATTATTGGGCTACAAAATCTTGTGAAAACTCTACGAAGCAGCAGATTCTCTATTGATTAAAAGAAATAAAAAAGAAAAAACTATATATATGAGCCATAAAACTCAAATACAGTACATGATTTAGAGAATCTGCAGATTCTCTGTTGAGTTTTATGGCCCATTTATATAGTTTTTCCTATTTTATTTCTTTTAATCAATAGAGAATTTGCTACTTCGTAGAGTTTTCACACAATTTTTTAGCCCAATTATTTAGAAGAGTAATATAATCGATTAATGCATACACATATATTTCACGAGATGACATCACATTCTTTAACAGAGAAGAATTTACTCTTTTTAAAATATAAGGGAGCATAGAAAATACACCATAAGACCTTATACTTCATAGTTTAAGATCACGGAGTACTAAATACGTGACAATAAATTATTAAGCTAATAAAAATCAAATGACAACAGTCGACCCAAAAGAAGACTCATAAACTGAAACAAACTGACTCCACTAAAGATAAAAAAAAATACATAAATCCTTCTCTAAAGGAAATAAAATCAATGACCCCCTGTGATTGCAGAAGCCTTCGCATCATTGAGGAACTTATTTATTGTGTCAAAGATGTTGGAGGAATCATAAACATATGGTATGCCACACAGGGAATACGCGACAATAGCAACATGTGCTCCTGTTGTAATAGAAATTTTTGTGTGCTTCCTAAACAACACTTGCCCATAGCTTTTTGAAAGCAACAAATCGTTTTGCTTTAGATATTATCACCTTCATTTGAGTCTTATGTCGGTGCATAATCTTAATTTGTGCGATTAAAAATGTGTTTGGTGAATGAAGATGGCTTCACAAAATAGGTTTGAAAACTTTGTGAAGATATTTGCACACTTTATAGGTGATGATATTTGTTTTTATTTTGTGGTTAAGTTAAGTATATAAATGAAATTCTTATTAGGTATTTTTCTTAGAGATTTACAATCCTTAAAATATATTTTGATTCCAATTTTAAAGGTACATGAGTTACCCTTTTTCCATTCAAGTTACATTTTTTATTTTATTTTTCAATTTTAAAGGTACATGAGTTACATTTTTTCCATTCAAGTATCTTCTTATTTTCCTTCAATAGATTACTCCGCTTTAAAGATAGGATATTTTTAATTATATTCTTAAAACTTTATTTGATTTAGAGTAGGCACATTCGTAATTTTTCCATTTTTGTATTATATGGACAATTTTAGTAATATTTGAGGGATCTTATGTCCTCTACTTTAATATGAAGTTATGTGCGAGAATGGTAAAAATGTAAATCATGTACATTTAGAACTAGAGGAAAATTAGATGATATAACTTGAATAGAAAAAACGTAAATCATTTACCTTTAAACTATAATGGGCTTGTTCAGAAATCATCTCTTGCTATACTATGGATATGTTCATGAAAATGCAAACCTCTGCTATATATATACATATATTTATATATTACCTTAAAAGAATGATATCATAAATTGAATTTTAAATTACTATAATATCCCTAACTTAGGTTGTGACTTTTTCGATGAGTTGTGACTTTTCCAATAAGTTGTGACTTTTTTAAAAGGATTGTTATTTTTTGATGAGTTATGACTTATATATATATATGACGATTCACATTGAACATATACAAAAAAATCTGTAATATTATTTTTTGCTAAGCTTGTTGTTCAAATATTCACTTGAATAAACAATACTATTTACTATAACATATATTTTGGAATTGGTAATCACGAGCAACACACGTGTCAAAAAAACTAGTATATATATATATATATATATACACACACACACACACTAGATACAATGGATCGTGCAAGCACAAGCTCAATATATGTTATTTTATTTTTTTCTATTTATATGTTACAAACGAAATTAAGAGAGTTCATTAATTTTTTACATAACTTTAAAATGTTTTAATTTGTTAATTATTCTGATTTATAGGACTATTAACATAATTTTAAAGAAAATATATGTTACGTCAAGGTACGACCCCTCAAGGACCAACCATGGGCCCTTGAGGAGGACTCCTGGGAACTTCCCAAAAATAGTGAACCACAGAAGGACCCACGCACCATGGGTGGGTCCACGCTCCATGGTTGGACAGTCGTGGTTCAAGTCTCAGATTGACAACTCCCAGTAACAAAACCACGCTTGACCAGGACGATCTGTGGTTCCATCCACGGCCCGTCAACGTGGTTCCATCCACGGCCTGTCAACGTGGTCTCGTGGATGGTGACCTGGGGGCTATTTTGGGGGTTAAGTTTAGGGGCAGTTTAGGGTTTTCCAGTTTTAATTAATATTAAGTGATGTCATTTTAGGCTAATTTAGACCACCTATATAAGGATTTAAACCCCTAAATTAAGACATTTCAACTCATTATTTCTAAAACCCAAATCAATTCCCAAAACTTCATCCTCACCAAATATTCTTTCTAGAAAACTCAAAGAAGAAGAAGAAGAAAGTGAAAGCTAGGGTTCAAAAAGCAAGGTTCTTGACATCAAATTCATAGGGCTTTGTGATTGAGGTACGGTGGTTTTTATCTATGGGTAGCTTCCACCTATGGAGCCCTCTCAAAATCATCAAATTCAAATGGTAGAATTTCCCCAATTAGCTAGGGTTTCTTCATTCACCATGGGTTCTTTGATTTTCTGATTTTTATGGTTTGATTATGTTTAAATATGTATGAATTGATGATCTACAATGCTTTTATGATGTTTCCCTTATGAACCCATGAAAACCCCCATATTTTTTCAAATTGTGATCTCATAGGTTGGGTTGTTGATTTTGAAAGAGGAGTTTTTATGATCTAATGTATGAATTGATAGAATTGCATGAAGTTATGATGAAATCCCTATGGATACCCCCTTCACCCTCTTTTGGTTAGGTCAGGTTCTACTTCTAGGGGCAAGAGAAGGAGAACAGGCAGGGCTAGCAGCAGTAAGGCGGCCGCGGGTTTTGGACGATTATACACGGGTCGAGGAGGATCTGGCTGCCATTTGGGAGAGATTGGGGAATGACTATGCTGACTTCACTCCGGCCCCACCCAGCACTGCCTTGGAGGTCGAGATGCTCCACCGCCAGTTGCGTCAGGAGAGGAGAAAGGGTCTGGAGAGGGATCGTTTGATGGTCCGGATATGAAAGACCGTGAAGACCATATTCACTTGCGTTGCCCCTGGTCAGGAGCTTCACCGGGTCGAGAAAAAGGATTTCCAGCACTTTACTTTTGTGGATGAGACCGTGACAGGCCTTGTTCCTACGGAGGATCTACACTCGGATATTGACACCACCCAGTCCAAGGTCTCTTGATTGGTCTTTCCCCGTCCCTTCTGGCTTGTGAATTTTAAGACACTTTGCTTTCACTTTCCTAAGTTTCGTAGAACATGGATACTGGTTTCCTAGTTGTTTTACACAGGTCGTAATTAATTTCTAAGTTTTATAATCTATACTTGATTTGCTGAACACTGGTTGGATTGCAGGGATTTGTCCGAATCCCATTCGGGGTCGATAATTGGAGTTAGGAAAAATAAGGGAGTCATGGCTGAGGTTCTGTCTCGCCCTGTTCCGCTCTGGCGGGAGAATCCCACTCAAGCAGTCTCGCTATGGAAGAAATAATCTCGCCCCAGCGGCTGAGACGAAACTAGAACCCAGGCCAATAATTTATGGGTTCTTTTCGTTTTTCTAAATTTTTCCCAAGGTTCCCAGCCTCACCAAACAAATTTAGAATAATTCTCCGAACTAGGAAAACCATCGTCTAACCCAAATCAATCCCACGATACATGAACCAACATTTATTCTCGTTATTTTAGCACCACAACCCACACATCCCCAGGATACACCCAGACACTCGCACAGTTATTACCCAAGCACAAGACAGGCTCAGATCTGCCTCACAAATCACCTCGTGGTTTTATCTAAACTCTTGTATCGAACCTAGTTAGGGTCTTCTTTTCACCACGAGTTTTCACTATACTCAAGAATTTACAACTCTCATAACTTCGATCAATTAGGCCAACATATTACAAATATCAAGGTTCAGACACATATTTATAGCACACATAGTTACCTCATCACATTCAAGCAATTACGATTTCATATTTGCAGTTAGTTCTGGTAGCAAGAATCATGCATTCACAGTTTCAAAGATACACACACAATCAAGTCCCAATTATTGGTTAGTTCGCTCCATAGATGACCATTACTAATCATCCATGTATTTACACCGCCCCTAGGGCCAGATACCAATTGGAACCTTCTCAGTTCCAATTTACCTTGCTTGTGTTCCTTCAGTCTTGGTCAAGACGTCCAGTTCACTTTGTTGAGATACAAATTGGACTCAACTCATACCACAAGCGACTTTGGCATGAAAGGAGAATAAGTGGAACAACTTCCTAGAATGCTTCCTAGCTTCTTGTAGATTAGATGTGGACATCAACACACCAATATGCAAGAGTCTAGTTCACATTTTCATCTTGTACTGGGAGACTGGTAACCTAGGCTCTGATACCAATTTTTCACGACCCAACCCACCGGGCCATGCGGGCACCTACATACTACTACCTAAGTAGGAGAGCCCTCATATCCCAACAATTTAAAATATGCGGAAATTTGAATAAATGCAAATAAATATATTAATGGAATTCTTAATTAAAAACTTTTAAAACAATTTCGAGTTAAGACTTGTAAAGTAATTAACACTCCCAATGATCTAGTCTAAACAGGTACAAGAGCTACTAAGAGTACAATTGGACATGATAAATAAAAGACATAGCTCCCACCAGGCGGAAGGAAGAATAAAAGCTGCTGGAGATTTTCTTCGTCTTCATCTAATGAGACCTCACCAATCCTACAACCAGACTATGTCAAAACACATATCAAGAGTAGTATCAGTACAAACACACGTACTGGTGGGCATCATCGGTTAACCCGACGCCCACCGCATAATATAAGAAACCAACTAGTAAGGTCATGCATAAAACCACTCGCTTCTCTACCTTTCCTCTCTCAAGTTACCGACGGATCACACTAACACTCTAACTACTAACCCCTTTCCGGTCAACCTACTCACTAGGTTCTTGATCATAGCCTAACCATTCTAACACATAGAAAATACCCAAGTACAACCACAAACCTTCCAACTAACCGATCACGTCAACCCTTACTTGAACATTAACAATTCTTGAGATGCCTACTTCCCACCTCCGTTTCCGCATTTCATCAATATACCTACCAAGTGTACTCAACATAGAAAATCAACCGATCATAAGACCTCATACCATAACACAACTCCAAGAAATATAATATCAATTAGCATCATAAACCATGTTCAATTTCACATTATCCAGGTACACAATTGTATCACATCATTGGTTCTCTCATGGAACCTAAATCCAAACTGTTAGCATACCGGAACGTGGTACCCGATCCAAAGATTATGCCAGAATGTGGCAACCGATCCAAGTTATTTATGCCAGAACGTGGCAACTGATCCATTCAATACTCCATAGTCATAGTCACAATGTATATCATCATAGTCATAGTCACAATGTATATCATCATAGTCATACCACAAGAGATTATTCATAGCATATAGTTCTTCGTTCATACTTATTCACATTAGGGTGATCAACATGTTTCGTTCACATACATGCACAATTTACAATGAAGAAAGAACAAATACACTACCCACAATTACAGAATCACAACAATCACCAATGAACTACTCATCCACATAAATCATGTAAGCACAAATTCAACCCTACCTAACCCTAGATCACCATCTAAGGCTTCGTTCTAGGATTTAACCATATTTTGTTTGGTGCACGAGGGCCTACACATAATCCTACCATTGATTTATATATATATATTACATAGTGAACACATATTTATAACTACTCAATTCATAAAACCTAGCCTACATGGGCGCCAAGCAGTTGCACAGAGTTTGGTCTTTGATTTTTGTTTCTAGGATTCGTGACGGTGATCTTGATCGGAAATTCTCAATAAATCGACATCTTCACGCTAAAAATCTCTCTCTCTCTTCTTTCCAAGCTTGCAGCAACTTTTTGGGGATTTCTAAGGTGTTTTACGACTAAAATAGGTATTTTAGGAAGAAGGAGAAAATAAGATTTCGCGTTATTTGCATTCTGTCTCGCCTATCCCGCTCTGGCGCCAACGTACCCCGCCCTAGCGGCAAATGGCCCGCTCTGGCGGGACAATGGCCCATAATTTCCCCAGATTTTTGTTCTCCTAAATAACGACGGTTCTGGTCGTTACAATATATGGGCCATAAAACTCAAATACAGTACATGATTTAGAGAATCTGCAAATTCTCTATTTAGTTTTATGGCCCATATATATAGTTTTTCCTTTTTTATTTCTTTTAATCATTAGAGAATCTGCCACTTCGTAGAGTTTTCACATAATTTTTATCCCAATTATTTAGAAAAGTAATATAATCGATTAATGCATAAACATATATTTCATGATATGACATCACATTCTTTAACAGAGAAGAGTTTTCTCTTTTTAAAATATAAGGGAGAATAGAAAATACACCATAAGACCTTATACTTCATAGTTTAAGATCACGGAGTACTAAAGACGCGACGATAAATTATTAAACTAATAAAAATCAAAGGACAACAATCGACCCAAAAGATGACTCATAAACTGAAACAAACTAACTTCACTAAAGATTAAAAAAAATAGATAAATCCTTCTCTAAAGGCAATAAAATCAATGACCCCCTTTGACTGCAGAATCTTTCGCATCATTGAGGAACTTATCTATTGTGTCAAAGATGTTGGAGGAATCATAAACATATGGTATGACACCCGGTGAATAAGCGACAATAGCAACATGTGCTCCTGTTGTAGTAGAAGGTTCGTGTTCTTCCTTGACAACACTTGCCCATAGCTTTTTGAAAGCAACAAAGTGCTTTGCTTTAGATATTGTCGCCTTCTGTTGAGTCTTAATGTCGGTGCATAATCATAATTTGTGCCATTAAAAAAGTGTTTGGTGAATGAAGATGGCTTCACATAATAGGTTTGAGAAACTTTGTGAAGAAATTTGAGCACTTGATAGGTGATGATATTTGTTTTTATTTTGTGGTTAAGTATATAAATGAATTTCTTATTATATATTTTTCTTTGAGATTTACAATCCTTAAAATATATTTTGACTCCAATCTTAAAGGTACATGACTTACATTTTTTTCCATTCAAGTTACATTTTTTAATTTTTTTTTCAAATTTTAAAGGTACTTTTCCATTCAAGTATCTTCTGATTTTACTTTAATAGATTTCTCCGCTTAAAAGATAGGATATGTTTAATTATATTCTTAAAACTTTATTTAATTTAGAGTAGGAACATTCGTAATTTTTCCATTTTTGAATTATATGGACCATTTTAGTAATATTTGTAGGATCTTATGTCCTCTACTTCAATATGAAGTTATGTGCTAGAATGGAAAAAATGTAAATCATGTACATTTAGAACTAGAGGAAAATTAGATGATGTAACTTGAATGGAACAAATGTAAATCATTTACCTTTAAACTATAAAGGGCTTGTTCAGAAATCATCTCTTGCCATATTATGCATATATTCATGAAAATGCAAAACCTCTGATATATATATATATATATATATACTACCTTAAAAGCATTAACTCTTAAGCTGAATGTTGAATTACTATAATACCCCCAATTTAAAATACTCAATTTATTTTATTTATTATTTTAATTATTTTAATTATATTAAATGTAGACCCTTTCATATTAAAGGGTTGTGATTTTCTCAAAGAGATGTGACTTTTCCAAAGGGTTGTGACTTCTTTGATGGGTTTTGACATTTACGATGAGTTGTGACTTTTTCTGAATGGTTGTCATTTTTTCAAAGGATTGTCGCTTTTCTGGAGGGTTGTGATATACCCTGAGTTTACGGTATTTCTAACACATTTCACTTACAAATTGTGTGTGTCTAGGGCCTTTTCGTATTGGTTTTTATGTGTTTTTATCATATTTTGCAGGAAAGATGTTCAGGCGCGGAATTAAAGAGACAACTGAAAGAAATGCAAAAAAGGGCATCTACGGAGGTGATCTACGGACCGTAGGTCCATAGATGCTCCGTAGATAGTGGTCGTAGATCAGCAGCCAAGGCATGGAGGCAAATCAGGGAAATCTGACCAAGTGTGGAACCACGGTGGCCATTGACGGTCGGTAGATGGATCTACAGACCGTACTGTTGATCCGTAGATGGATACTGCGAGGGTTCCAGTACCTGATTTTTGAAGATTCCAAGTGTGGAGCTACGGAGGGGGATTGACGGACCGTAGATCGATCTACGGTCCGTACTGTACATCCGTCGTTTGCTTCAGAGAAGC